>CATIWR010232938.1:0-20229 GCA_949677035.1 Omphalea diandra | reverse complement strand
AAAATTTTTTTTTTTTTTTTTTTTTTTTTTTTTTTTTTTTTTTTTTTTTTTTTTTTTTTTTTTTTTTTTTTTTTGCAGTATTAGTACTTCAACAAAAATCATATCTTTGTTGTTTCTTTGGATTGCATTAACAGTAAGTGATACATTCTTTACTTTCCTTAAGTAATTCTTGATTTATTGATTGATGTGTGTTTTCTTTTTATGTTGAACTTGTTTAGGATTATAAAAATTGTAACTTGTGTGTGAAATCTTGGTTCTTTGTTGGGTAATAATCTTTAAGAATTTATGTACTTGTCATTTTGGAGTTTTGAAGATTGATTTAGTGAGTTTTATCCAGCTAGCAAATTGATTTTGACTATTTAAATATTGTGGGTTGGTTTATGGGTTCTTAGGTTGGTTTTATGGGTTGATGGGTTATAGGTAACCAAGTAGCTAGCAGATTAATTCTACTTATGGGTTAGTTTATGGGTTTATAGGTTCTTGGAATACACACACACACACACACACACAACATATACCTAATAATTCATTAGGTTAATAATTTATGGTTGAATGTTTGTTAGTAATATACAAATTGGAGTTCAAATTTTGATATCTCTTATTTTTGATGTTATGATTCAATCCTTTCTTTTTCTTCGTCTTACCTTACTACATTTACATGACAACTGTTGTGCCTTTTTTTTTTTTTTTGTCAAATAATATATTCTTCTATAGTGCTATTATAATGCCAAAATTTTGTTAGGATTTTAGCTCTTGATTATATAACCCAAAATATAATTGATTATTTGCTTAAATAGTGCTGCTTTTGGCCTTTTTTAAAATATCGGTGAATTTCAATAATTTGGTATAACATATATTATTATTATAATAAATTCAATTGGGCTTTATTGGTTATTGATTATATAACTCAATATTTAGTTGATTGTGTGTTTAAATATTGCTCTTTGGTCATTTTTTTTTAAAAAAAAACTATTGAATTCTTGTAATTTTGCTAAAATATATTATTATTACAATGAATTTAAAATGGACATTTTGGTTATTAATTATGTAACTTAATATATTGTTGATTGACTATATTGATCTTAATGATGGTGATTGATTATTATGAACTATAAGTTTTATATAGAAGATGCTTTAGGAACTTATTGGACTAGGTTGATTTTAACCTAAATCATGAACCTCTTTTGATCCTGACAATAGAGATAGATCAATTCTAATACTTTCATTAAGTGTTGTTTTGCAAATTATAAGTTAGATTTTTCATTAGAAGTTGGATGGAGTTCAAAATCTCCAACCTTGTAAGGATCACTCTAATTCGCAGTGTGTGTATGGTAAATCGCAACCGTGAATCTATCACAAGAAAAGATGAAGGAAGGATAGAAGAAATTACGGGCTATCTCATTGCTGCAAACCAAGCAAAGATTGCCAAGCCTTAGTCTCACAGGAATTTGTGGTGAGTGTCGCGTTTTAGTTGCGATCGCGACTTTCATAGTGATAAAGGATGGAACCAAAGCCACAACCACAACATGCCAAGTGTACCAACTGTCCGTTCAAAGATCAAAAATCGTGAGGACAAAAATTCGATAGCGATGACTACTCAAGGAGTTGAAGTTTACTCTTCAAATAGAGGAATTCATAGTCTCAGTTGCACCCAAGGCATTAGTGTCTCGCAACCGCGACTTTTAAGAGTGGTTAGAACATAATGGCTATTGACACGTGGACTAGCCATTAAACACAAATGGGGTTTTTCACCGAAATTTTCAGCTCTTCTATGGAAATTGGAAATTCGCGATCGGGAAAAGGTAGTAGTTACCGTGACTGAAGCCTGACAAGCATTTAATGCTAAATCAGCCTAGCACATCTTGAAGATTTGTTGATAGTTTTAGTCCAACGTCTCTTTAGTGGATATGAGCTATAAATACTCCATCAAACATATGAAATAGTAAGAGAATTCATTAATTTGTAATCATACTCTTGCTAATTTGCTACTCATTCTTTCAATTCTCATTTATGTGTTTGTGATTGTTTGGTGTGAGCAATAAACACCATTGTAAGAGGTTTTAGTGTGAGCCTTGAAAACACTTATGAGAGGTTTTAGTGTGAGTCTTGAAAACACTTATGAGAGGTTTTAGTGTGAGTCTTGAAAACACTTGTGAGAGATTTTAGTGTGAGCCTTGAAAACACTTGTCAGAGGTTTTGTGTGAGCATAGAAAACATAAGTTGTAAAAGTTTGGTGTGAGCTTGGAAACACCTATTGAGTTGAGTGAAACACTCAATTGTAGAGAATTAAGGAGTGGACGAAGGGTTAGTTAACACTCGAACTACTATAAACACTTGTGTCAATATCCTTCTTCTCTTACTCATATTCTTAAACACATTAACCCTCTTTTTAATTTTTAATTAAGCACCAATTCAACCTCCCCTTTTTGCTGCCCTAGGCCAATAAGTGGTAGCAGAGCCAAGTCTCACTAAAAACCTTAATTGGGTGAGTAAAGATCATGACACAAGAAGGAATCCACTCACACCTCAAGCCTTACTTTGATAGAGCTAACTATACTCATTAGAAGTATAGGATAGAGATCTATCTTGATACGAATGTGGTGGATCTTTGGGATGTTGTGGTTAAAGAATGGAAGCCACCCACCAAAGTGGTGGATGGGAGTGAAGAACTCATTCCTAGAGAAGAGTGGGTTGAAGCACATAGAAGATCAAATGACAAGAACAAGAGAGCTATGATAATTCTTCTACTATCTCTCTATAGAGAAGAGATTAAAAGAGTACAACATTGCCAAATATCCTATGGGATATGGAAAGCATTGGAGAATTATCACGAAGGCACTACCTTGGTGAAATCCAATCAGCTAAAGATGTATGTGACAGAGTAGGAGTTGTTCATGATGAAAGAGGATGAGAGCATCACCGACATGACCAATATACTCCTAGCAATCGTCACCAACATGAAAAAGTTTGGTAGGATTTTCACAAATCATGAGGTAAACTCTAAAATTTTAAAGTCTTTGCCTTTTAAAAAGTTTGGTGCTAGAGTGTGCAGCATCTAAAAATCCAATCCGAAAATATGAAAGGTACCAACGGATGTCTTGATAGGCAAACTCTTAACTCATGAGTTAGCCTTAAAGAAAGATGAGGAGATGAAGAAAATGAGGGGCCAAGGAGAAAATTTTAAAAAACATGAAAAGAAAACCTTGGCACTCAAGTTCACTTATAAGGAGAAGGAAGTGGAGGTTAGTTCAAGTGAAGAAGAAAGTGATAAGAAGGAAGAGAAACTAACAATGCTCTCTAGAAGGACCAATGAGCTCATTAGAAAAAGAAAAGAAAGAAGAAACTTCAAGAAAACTACTCCTAATCCTAAAGAGAGATCAATCGAAGTCACTTGTTATGAGTGTAGCAAGCATGGCCATATAAAAAATGATTGTCCCAAGCTAAAAAAAGAAGAAGAAATGGGACAAAAAGAAGAGGACAAGCTTTAAAGCCACTTGGGATGATAGCTTAAGTGAGGATTACGAGGATGAGGAGATTGCCAACATATGCTTCATGGCTTAAGAAGACTCTCCTAATGAGGTAAGCACTTCATCTCATTCTCATTCAGATTATGATAACTTAAATGATATAGATGAAGAGCTTCTAGAAGCTTTCACTATGAGATGTGACAAGTATAAGTCACGAATGAAATCTTACAAGAAGAAATGTTAAAAATTAGAGGATGATTTTAAATCCCTCAATAATCTTATGAGTGAATGAAGAACTCAAAAAGGCTATGAAAAATCTTTCTAAGTCATATTCATTATTAGTTTCATTAAGAAAAGAGAATGACTCACTAAAGGGAGAAGTCATTGAGCTTAAAAGCTCTATCTCTAAATTTCATAAAGGTAAAGAAGCTTTGGATACACTCATAGTATCACAAAGGCCTCCCTTGATTAGGCATGGTCTAGGTTTCAATGAAGCCTCAACCTCTACATCTACACTCACTAAGTTCATTAAAGCCTCAACACCTCAAACTTCAAGCAATAAGGTTGTTGGTAAGAAAAGTGCCCAAAACACTAAACCCCTAATGCCTAAGGGCAAAGAGAAAACACAACATGGCTTAAGGCCTACTTCTAGTAAAGGCAATCATGCTTATATGTATAAAAAAAAGCATGTTAATTTCAACACACATAAAAAATTCACATCTACACCCATACATGCATGCTTATGTTCTCATACACATAACCAAAGTATGAGAAGGCCTTCTCCTTATACTAAGATTGTGCATAGGAGAAAGACTCACAAGTCTAAACTCCAATATCATTATTACATGAGGTATGGACATAGTAATATTTATTATTACATTACGAAAGCTCATCTCAAATTGGAGGACCCTTCAATACCTAACCCCCTAGGACACAAGGGTGCTTGGGTACCAAAGAAGAGATGATTTATTTGTGTTGTGTAGGGATGTTTGGAGGCCATCAATGAATCAAATGATTGACAAGTGGATAATGGATGCTCAAAGCATATGACGAGTAATAGGAAGCTATTTATGGTCTTAAAAGTAAAGGAAGGTGGTAATGTCACATTTGGTAATAATGCCAAGGGTAAGGTAATTGACATTAGAATCATTAGTACGAATGGTTGCTCTTTAATTAATGATATTTTGTTAGTCGATGGTTTGCAACATAATTTGTTAAGTGTAAGTCAATTGTGTGACAAAAGTAATAAAGTTACCTTTGACCCTAGAGAATGTCGAGTTACCACAATAGTGGATAAAATGGTTGTTTTCAAGGGTGAAAGGAAAGGCAATACCTACTCAATTAACTTATACAATTTGACTAACTAATCTTTTAAGTGTCATATGTCTCTTAGTAATGAAGCATGGTTATGGCATAAAAGACTTAGACATACTAGCATGAAGCTCTTATAAAGCTTATATAAAGGAAAGCTAGTGGAATGTCTTCCCAAGCTAAGTTTCTCAAAAGACAAGATATGTGGAGTAATTCAAAGCTAAAAATGTTGTAAGTTCATCTAGACCCCTTCAACTAATTCATATGGACTTGATAGGACCGACTAGGAGTGCTAGCTTAGATGGAAAACATTATGCACTAGTCCTAGTTGATGAGTATTATAGGTTTACTTGGGTATCCTTTCTAGCTCATAAATATGATACATTTGAAGCTTTCAAAAGTTTTGCAAAAAGAATTCAAAATGAAAAGGGTTACTTCATTTTTTCCATATGAAGTGACAATGGAAAGGAATTTCAAAATGAAGCTTTTGAATCTTATTATTTAGAGAATGGAAATTTTCACAATTTTTCAACCCTAGAACACCACAACAAAATGGTGTTGTAGAGAGGAAAAATATAACATTAGTAGAAATGGTTGCAACTATGCTCAATGAGTATTCTTTACTAAATTACTTTTGGGTCGAAGTCATTAAAAAAGTTCTTTTTTAAATGGAATCATTAAGGAGGAAGTTTATGTTAAACAAACTCCCAATTTTGAGTCTTATAGTTTTCCAAATTATGTTTTTAAATTGAATAGAGCCTTATATGGGTTGAAACAAACTCTAAGAGCTTGGTATGAAAAGCTTAGTTTATTTCTTTTGAAAAATGATTTTGAAAAGGGCAAGGTGGACACTACTTTGTTTGTAAAAAGGCACAAACATGATACACTTATAACACAAATTTATGTTGATGATATCATTTTTGATACTACTAATGAATCTCTTAGTGAAGATATTGCTAAGTGTATGACTAGGGAATTCGAGATGAGCATGATGGGAGAGCTCAAGTTTTTCCTTAGTATACAAATTAAGCAAACTAAAAAAGGGATCTTCATCAACCAAGCCAAATACACAATGGATATAATCAAGAAATTTGGCATGAATGGATGCAAAGTAGCAAAAATACCCATGAGTGGTACCATCAATCTGGACAAAGATGAATCAGGTAAGACAATTGATGAAAAGAGATATCGAGGTATGATTGGTTCTTTACTTTATCTTACTGCTTCTATACCTGATATTATGTTTAGTATATGTATGTGTGCTAAATTTCAATCATGTCCTAAGGAATCACATTTAAATGCTATTAAAAGGATTTTTGAATATTTGCATGGCACCTTACACTTAGGTTTATGGTATCCTAGAGAGTCATCTTTTAGTCTCATAGGTTACTCAGATGCGGATTACACTGGTAGTCTATTAGATAGAAAAAGTACTTTTGCAACTTCCCAATTTATAAGAGAATACTTAGTGTTTTGGTTTAGCAAGAAGCAAGTTTTAGTTGCCTTATCCACTATCGAAGCTGAGTATGTAGCTGTAGGTTGTTGTTGCACCCAAGTGTTGTAAATGAAACAATAATTAAAGGACTATGGCAAAGATGTTGATCACATTCCTATCAAATGTGACAATACTAGTGTGATTAATCTCTCTAAGAATCCCATCCAACACTTCAGGAGCAAGCACATAGATATTAAATATCACTTTCTTAAAGATCATGTCCAAAATGGTGATTTTGTGTTAGAATTTATAGACACAACTCATCAACTTACAAATATTTTCACTAACCTCTAAATGAAGAAAGGTTAAACTTCATTAAAAAGAGAATTGGGAATGCTTGATGGAAGCTTTCTAAAGTGAAAAGTTTGATCTTTTATTTGGTTGTTATGTGTATTGGTTGTATGTGATATTAATCATTAGATTTCTTAATTTTAAATTGCAATTGTGTTTTTCTATATCAAATTGCATAAATTAAGCATCAATATATTAATGTGGATCATCACTTTAATTGTCAAATCTTACTTTTTCATTATCTTTGTTGCTTGTAATTTGCGGTAGCTATCCTTGACTCTCAGTCACAAATTAAAGGTTCATCTCACCAGACTGACAAACGTCAATTCACAGTTGCAACTTTTACTCTCCACCGTGAATTCAGTCAAAGTTTTAAAATTATGATCGTTAAACGTGCCGATTCCTGAGGAATTTTTGTCTGTTACTCACATTTAGAATTAGCTATTGCGACTATGTATTTAGCAATAGCAAATTCTAGTAACTGACATACAATTAAGTGATTTGACTACCAACCATTTCCAACTCTTCATCACTCTAATTCTAGCCATTTCTAGCCATTTTCACACCCTTCAAATGACTATATAAACCCCTTAAACAATGATTCTTATCACTTCATTCAACTCTAAATCAATTCTTTCTTTCCAAACTCTCTAATTTCTCAAAATCTCTCTACCTTCTCACATGGCTCCCAAGAAAATTTCCAGAGCAGAAAAGGGTAAGGCTGTGGCTCAACCCTTTGCACCTCTAGCACTTCATCTAATGAAGGGCATCATAAAAAAAGAGAAGGAACGCTTCAAAGCAAACTTCTCAACAATCATCCTCCCTAATAAAATCCCTTTTACATTTATGGTGGAGACTCTTGGAATCAACGCAGAAATACGTGCATTCCTATCAAACTTGGGTTGGAATGAGTTCATCTTTCGGAATGAATCCGGTTATGAAGAAGTCGTTAAGGAATTCATGTGTACAGTTCAACTAAGTCACAAAGCAAAATCGTGAGTTGGATAATATGAGTTAGTATTTCATGCTTTTGGGGATCCATACTTTATTAATTTTGAACAATTATCCACCCTTTTTAACCTTTAAGTCAGAGAACATATCCCTTTCATTATCTCCGCTCTTGACGTAATCTATTCTAAGTTTAGGTCCAAAATTTCAATCGAAACCAAACATGGCCTAAAAACTTCCCTAGCCAAATACATAAAAACTCTACCCCTTTGGATACTCCATCGTATTATCACATTTTTAGTCAATACTAGAGGTGATGGTAATGAGATAATGTCTCAAAAGGATTTGGCCTTTCTTTTCAGCCTTGTCAAAAACAAACCCATCTAGACCGATTGGTATCTTGTGTATCAATTGATCCACATGAGCTTCAAACCAAAAAATCAATTCCTTCTTCCATCACATATAACAACAATCTACCATTTTGTTAGAGCTCTTGATGAAGAGAATGGAAAATTCCTCACCAAGAAACTCCTCCCTTCTCAAAACTTCCTTGACCTCACCTACTTAATAAATGCCAAAGCCATACACCTGGATACATATGCTTATACCCTAGGTGCCATTAGGGCCAAAAAGATGGAGACAACTCAAGCCTCTAAAAGGAAGAGGCTCATCATTAAAGAAGGCAGCCTACCAGTCCCTCCTCCTCAACTAAAACCCAAAACCAAACTATCTCTTGCCACCATCAACCCCAAATTAGACAAGATGATGAGAATGATAAAGAGAAGATTCCTTCTCATTTCTCACCTTCACAATGATATAGTCGATTTGCAAGAGAAAATGGGTATTCCTCCTTGCCATCTTCCTAATTTTGCTAAGTATGAGGACACCCTTGAAGAGGAAGGTAATAAAGAAGTTGAGGAAGGCAACAAAGCTAAAGATGGAGACGATGATGAAGAGGAAGACGTTTCTGGAGATGATGATGACTCTTCAATCTTCTAGAATATAAATTCTTTGTATTTTTGTTTTACTTATATAAAGTTATTGATCCCATAGCTTGCTTATAAGTAAATAAAAGTGTTTGTTTTTAAAATTCTGTCTTATGTGATTGATTGAATTTACTTTCATGATTGCAAATCTTCTTAATTTTGCTCCTTATGAATACTTATCTATTTGTTATGCATTTGTTCTTTCCCTTTATGAACCCTATTTTTGATCTTGCCAATGGGGGAGAGAAAGAATCAAGAAAGAATCTAAGGGGAGAGAAAGTAATTTGCAAGAAAATAGCATAAGTTCAGTGGGAGCTTTGTAGTCATTCTTAGAAATTTCACTTTGATTAGTTGAATGTCATACTTAGAAAATTTCACTTTGATATTTGTCTAGAAATTTTTAAGTATTCATTGAATCATTCACCATTCCAACTTCACAACTTCAAAACTCATACATTTATTTTCCCTTAAGATGAATCTAAGTTGTCAAAATCAAAAAGGGGAGAGTGTTAGACTAGGTTGATTTAACCTAAGTCATGAACCTCTTTTGATCTTTACAATAGAGATTGATAAATTCTAATACTTTCATTAAGTGTTGTTTTGCATATTGTAAGTTAGATTATTTTCATTGGAAGTTGGATGGAGTTCAAAATCTCTAACCTTATAAAGATCACTCTAATTCGCGGTGTGTGTATGGTAAATTGTGACTCCGAATCTATCACAAGAAATGATGAAGTTAGGATAGAAGAAATCATAGGCTATCTCGTTGTAGCGAACCAGGTAAAGATTGCCAAGCCTTAGTTTCAGAGGAATTCGTAGTGAGTGTTACGTATTAGTCACGACTGCAACTTTTATAGTGATAAAAGAGGGAATCAAAGCTTCAACCACAACATGCCAAGTGTCCCAAGTTTCCATTCAAAGATAAAAAATCATGAGGGCGAAAATTTGGTAGTGACCGTGACTCAAGGAGTTGAAGTTTCCTCTTCAAATAGATTAATTCACGATCTCAGTCGTGCCAAGGCATTATTGTCTTGTGACCATGACATTTGAGTGGTTAGAACACAACGACTATATTTTTTTGGATGACCAACAGAAAGCTGACACGTGGACTAGCCGTTAGACACAAAGGGGTTTTTCGTCGAAATTTTCAGCTTTTCTATGAAAATTAAAAATTCGCGACCGCGAAAAGATAGTAGCGATCATTACTAAAGCCTGACAAGTGTTTAATGCTAAATCTACCTAGCACATTTTGGCGATTTATTGATAATTTTACTCTAACATCTCTTTGGTGGATATGAGCTATAAATACTCTACCAAATAGATAAAATAGTAAGAGAATTCGTTAATTTGTAACCATACTCTTGCTAATTTGCTACTCATTATTTCAATTCTCATTTATGCTTTTATGATTGTTTGGTGTGAGCAATAAACACTATTGTAAGAGGTTTTAGTGTGAGCCTTGAAAACATTATGAGAGGTTTTAGTGTAAGCCTTGAAAATACTTGTGAAAGGTTTTAGTGTGAGCCTTGAAAACACTTGTAAGAGGTTTTTGTGTGAGCATAGAAAACACAAGTTGTAAAAGTTTGGTGTGAGCTTGGAAACACTTATTGAGTTGAGTAAAACACCCAATTGTAGAGAATTAGGGAATGGATGTAGGGTTAGTTAACACTCGAACCACTATAAACACTTGTGTCAATATCCTTCTTCTCCTATTTATCTTCTTAAACACATTAACCCTTTTCTTAATTTTTAAATTAAGCACCATTTCAACACCCCCCCCCCCCCCTCCTTCTTAGTGCGCTAAGCCTATAAAACTTATAAGGTTATACATGGTTTTATGTCTCGTGAACATATTCTTTTTCGTGTGTTTTTTTTTATTTTATGTTTTTGGACATGTTAAGTTTATAATTTTAGACTTAAATTGTATTTCTAGTCTTATTAGCTTTATTTTATTTTTTTTCTTATACCTTGCTTATGTAAGGCTCTCGCCTTTACCTTGTGCCTTATGCCTTAGTTTCAAGACTTCTTTGCACCTTTTGCCTTTAACAACTATGCTTATAACTTTCATATTCATTGAATTAGTAATAGATGGAGTCTAATAACTTATAATGTGATATTCCTCCTTTTAATAAAATTAATTTAGTTAACTTATATTTGAAGGTTACATCATATAACTAATAAAATTAGATCAATTTTTTAGTATAAAAATTTTCAGTAAACATTTCAACTTCTCTTGTAATTCTCATTAGATGTATAATTTCATTCTGCATGTGGCATTATATATTTTACATTGTTACATACTAGCTAGTATTGGTTAATTAATTAAATGCACCACTTGCACTAAACTAGGGCTAGCCTTAGCCGATTAATTTTTGTTGGATACATTGAAAATATTTAAAAGTAATGGAATGGAATCGTTAAATTTTAATTCTTGAACTTGGCCTTTTATATTATGACGCATACAATCAACCATCAAACTATTAGTAAAATAGTTTGTTATATTAATTTTAATTATTTATATGAGTGATTTTTTTCAATTTCTATTATTGCATCTATCTCACATACACTAATTAAGGATTAAGAATTATGCTTTGTTTCATTACAATTTTTTTTTTTACTTCTATTTTCTTTTTTGGTATTATTGTTTTCTAGTAGAAATTTCAAATGAAGTGAATTAATTAAAAAAAAAACCTCTTCTATTTATGATATTGCTAAAAAAATAAAAAAAAATCAATGTTTTTTGGAAAAGGTAGGATGTCGAGGTTGTGAAGATATATATATATATATTGCAATTGGTGAGGATAAAGTTTCATTTTCATTTTCATTTGTTTTTTAAAAGCTTTTATCATGATGCTTAGGCAAATGATCTAATTTCAATCATATACTTTGAGGATCATGTGAGCACGAGGCATCAAAAAGTGCCTCATAATGATGACCATTCTAGAGATGTGATAGAAAAATATGAAGGAAATCTTTCGATATTTATGCATCCTAGTCATGCATTTGGAAAGGAAAAAATGAGATTCATGATAAATCAAGAATATAATGTAACAACCCTATCCACATTCATTGGCATTCTTACATGACCATATTCATTGCATAAATAATTTGCAATCCTGCATGAACATATGCAATGGATAAATGTTCATTTAGATATGTGAATTGGATAAGAACGATGATGACACTTGCACCATTGCATTTGAGACACTTGAACATATATGTAATGTTTGTATAGTTGCATGATAAATTATCTTATGTTGTGTGCATGATATAACATCACAAATAATGGCATTTTAGAGCTTATTTAAAAGTATATGGAGCATATTGGGATTAGGAGATGGATAAAGGTGATGAAGGAGTGAAGAAGAGCGACTAAAAGAGGAAAAATGAACTTCCAACCAATGAAAATGAGACACCATGATTTTGTCTTATTATAGTTGGTTTACAAATTGAATTTTTCATCCTTTAGGAACAAAAATAAAGGATAAATGTGAGGAGAGCTAAGGAAGAAGAAGAAGAAGAAGAAGAAGAAGAAGAAGAAGAAGAAGAAGAAGAAGAAGAAGAAGAAGAAGAAGAAGAAGAAGAAGAAGAAGAAGAAGAAGAAGAAGAAGAGTAAGCTGCCTAAAAAGGAATCCTAAGCTTTTATGGTTCTAGGAAAATAGGTAACTTAATTTATCTTCTTCCCACATGAAATTACTCCCTAATGACATGTTAATCATGCATGGTTAGTAAGAATTATGGAGTATTTGAGGTAGAGCTCATGTATGGAAGTTGAAATCAAGAGTAATAAGAGCTGATTGTGTTGGTTTTATTGTTAGATCAGAATTTTGTACCCATGATTTCATAACCCTAAAAAAGGTATTAGAGAAAGTATACAATATGAAAGTTGTAGAGTTATGCCCCATCTAAATGCATGTAAAACAGTTTTACTAAATTTTCTATGTGTGAGGAGATATGGCTCATTCATTAGGGCTATTTCACAACCAACTGAAATCTCCTCAATCTTTTTATTTTCATATATTTTGATGACTCTATGTGTTGATTTAGACAAAGTGCTAAACATGAAATTTGTAGGGTTATATGCCCTTTAAATACCTGTAAAGCAGTTTTGCTTGATTTGTGGAAAGAGATATGGCTCATTGATTGTGACTGACCTTGAACCTGACAAAACCTCATATGTTTTTTAATTCTATTTTCCAAAAATTTCATGGCCATATATTCAGAATTTGATGATGTTCCAAAATTGAAAGTCGCATTTATGTCTGATCTACATTCTTGTAAAATATTTTTGCCAAATTTAACATGGTTGTTGAGATGTTGCCCCTTTATTATAACTGATTGTCAATATGTTGAAAACCTGTTCACCTTGAGATTGATCTTTTGTTTTGGTGACTTTATAGACTGAACTAGACAATGAGTAAAACATTAAAAATGTTCCTTTATGTGTTTTTTAACTTTTAGTATATCAGTTTTGTGTTGTATTTGTACAATTTGAGATATACCCAAGACTGTAAGACTTACTCAGACTGAGATAACATTGAAATATGGCAAAATTAAAAAATTCACCACATTTTCTATATGTCTTATATTAACTTAAATTTGATTATGTTGTATCATTATATGTCTAGTTTATTTTAAAGAAAAGAATCAAGTCATTTGGATAAGTATATTTAGAGTTTTTACTATGAGAATGTAGCAAGGTCAGGATGCCATATAAGGAAAATATGCATAAACAATAGGTCCACTTACATGAATCATGCCATAGTTGCATACCAAGCATTCATAATCATTTTGACATGCTTATAACCATGTATGTATCAAATGTTAGGATCTCAACACTTTGAGGAAGCCCTAGAGAGAGAACCAAACCTACCATAAAGGTTGGTCACATCAAAAGTTGAGTAAAAACCATAATTAGATTCTAATGTGTATGTGTGATAATTTTATGATATGTTTATGTTCTATTACATGTATATGTGATTGAATTGTTACATTTTACATGTGAATACAAGTCAAGTAAGAATTATATACTCTTAATGATTACTTGGTATACCATTATGAATGAACACTTGCATATGAAACTAAAAGGATGTTGTGACTAGCTTGCCAAACACTTGCAAATCACTTGGAAAAGGGATCAATATATCCTATTGGCACATGTTATTGATCAAATGATTCACTTGTTATATGCTAGCTAGCAAAATCAAATGTCACTTGAATCACATGAATTTCTGTGAGCAGTGTTTATCTTGCAAAGTCACTATAAAAATCAATATATTGCATTTGCAGTTGTATAGTAAATTCTTATATTTGCAATGTATCTTGATGATATTTGATTGTTGGTTGTGCTATAAGAATTTGATTATTATTTTTATTTATTGAGTCGCGACTCACCAAATCACAATTATGTTTTTCAGATACTGAAGCAAAGGGTTTGAATACTTTGATGTATAGAGTTTTGCATAGAGACACATGGACCACAGGTTGTCGACTGAATTCCAACCCTCTCTTTCCATATGTCATGTACATATATCTAGATAGGAACCAATTTATAGTCACTAGCCTTGAACATTACTTAACATATATGTATATTAAATACATGTTAGATTGTGTATATATGATGAATAAACTTTTATGCATATGTATTGTTGGACATGAATGTCATAATTTGTAAATGAAAATGGTCATTACATATAAGGTTGCTCAATGCTACATTTTATTAAATTGCACAGAAGTGGAACCATCATTAAGTAAGTAGCAAATAAGTTTATTTATTTTCATATATAAATTTTTAAGTTCATGTGTATTTGTTTTTTCCTTTGTATAATTAATGTTACGAGTAAAAGCAATGCTAATCACACATTGCTAGTCATGAAGTTGATCCTAAACTTGAAAATGAATTTCCATATTGGTTTCACAAATACATGATTATCAATATTCCATTATTTATGTTTATATGCATATGTATGTACATTGAAATTAAATTTGTTTATTACAAAATTGATGGGTATTTATTTAGGATAATGACACAAATACCTAAAACAAAATTACTAATGATAAATTTACCTCAAGCATTTACAATTTCCAAAAAAAACTGACTTAGGTGAGATCTTGATAAATATACTCTCAATGTGTAATAGAAAACAAATATTTGTTCCTTAACAAACTTGCATCATCATCAATGTATAACAGATCTTCATCATCAACAATCTCGCATCTCCATCAAATGCAACAATCAATGTGTAACGAGTCTATAATTAAAAAGAGACAAATCATATTTGCAAGTACAAAATTCTTTTCAAATCTTCCCCATCAACTCATCGAGAATCAAACCAAAAAACACAATACACAACTTCTCGTTCCATAATCTTCTTTTTCGAGTTTCTTCATCTCTTCAAAATTCTTCCTTCAACTGTATTTGAAATCCATTAATTAATCAACACCACAAATAGAGTTCGCAACTCCTCCTACGAACTTCTTCTTCAAAATATCTACAAATAAAAAACTAGTAAATCATCATCTCTACTATCGTCTCTCCTAAACAGGTAAACACAATTAAGAAAAAATTTGAACAACAACTATTCTCTCATACAATGTTCATTTAAATATGATTATATTTCAAAAGATAATGAACACCAATTGCTTCATTTTATTATGAGATAACAAAAATTTGCATTTGTTTTTAATATTCTTTAGAATTCAACAATTGTAAATTCTAAAGAAAAAATGTTTATAAATTGTTTACTATCTATTTATTTCATGTTTATCAGAAATTATAATCTTTTTTTAACAACACTCTATATTCAAAAACTGTAAACTGTAATTATACAATTATTTGTGGTTTACTTTAGATCTATTTCTTCTTTATCAAACATATATTTGTTATTCAACATATTTTCCATTCAACGATTGTAAAGTCTAAACAAAAATCTTTATAAATTGTTTACTATTTGTTTATTTCATGTTTATCAAAAATTGTAATCCTTTCTTAAGATCATCTATATTCAAAACCTGCTGAATTGTAATTATATAATAATTGTGGTTTACTTTACATCTATTTCTTATTTATCATATAACTATCTATGGTTCAACATATTCTTCATTCAATAATTATAAATTTTAAATGAAAAATGTTTATAAAATGTTTACTATTTGTTTATTTCATGTTATCATAAATGATAATATGTTGTTAATAAATTGTTTACAACTCATATATTTCTCATTTATCATAAATGTCAAGGCCACAAAATGTTGAGTAACACTTTATATCTAACTGACTTGTCATCTTTTATTCACTCTTCAATAAAAATGGATCCTATACCCACATTCATTCACTACAATGGTATTTGGGAAGAAGGTTTGAAATACATTAACTTTAATGTAACTGGTATTCTTATACCAACAGGTTGCAACTTCAACTACCTGTTGATAATTGTTAGAGGCCAAGTTAAAGCCATACAAAAAGAAATAGGACTGAAAATAACATATCAAGTAAAAGATCGATACCCAACATTGAAGATACAACATGACACAAATCTACAATTCTATTTGGAATTGAAAAAGAAGGCAACAAACTTCACAAAGTACCCGTTGTGCATTAATATTATTGAAAATGAAACTTTTTTTTTAACATAAATAACTCTTCAATTCTATAGCCATGAGACAACAATAACAACTGCAAATACAGCTGAAAACTCATCAAATGTGGATTCCACAAAATAGTATATACGACTTCATTGACTTTGTAAATTATATAAGTAAGGGAATTTCATGAAGAGTTAGTTCACAAAATGTAGAAATGAAAATTAGTGATAAAAGTTAAGAAATAATAGATAGAACAATCGAGAAGGAAATTAGAGCTAGGCAAGTATACAAGGACAAAGACATTTTGATGCTAAACTTGAGTTTTAATGCAATAAGAAATAATTTCCAATACAATGTGTGAAAATCGTGCCATAGATAATATTATATTTACTGTTTGGACGAGACATGCAATTGGTATTTGAGAGCATCAAAACTTGGAAATACAAATATGTTCAAGATTAGAAAACTCAACAACATCCATATTTGTTCCCTAGAAATCAAAATAAGTGATCAAAGACAAGCTACTTCAAAAATTATTGGTGATTGCATCAAGATGAAGTCCATGAACAATAAGATTGTTTACATCCCTACAGATATAATGTAAGACATGAATAAAAGTCATGGAATAACTCTCAACTGCAAGTAAGCTTGGAGGTCAAAAGAAAAGGCACTAGAAAATTTAAAAGGGAAACTAAAATCTTCATATAAAAAAAAAAACCAAGCTATATATACATGGTTAAGAAAACAAACCCCAAATCTATTTTAGACCTAAAAACAAAAGAGGATAACACATTCTTTTATTTTTTTATGGCATTAGATGGTTCAATTAAAGGATGAAAATACTGCAGACCAATATTGGTAATGGATGGAACTTTGTTAAAGGTGTCATATAAAGGTATATTGTTATCTACATGCACAAAAGATGGAGATAACCACATTTTTCTCCTTGGTTTTACAATAGTTGATTTAGAGAATGATGCATCTTGGAAGCGATTTTCAAAAAATAAAAACAAGTTTTAGAGATAGGGAATAAATGTGCATCATATCAGACATACATGAAAGTATAAAAATGATAACTAAAAAGGTATGTACCACAATTATAACCAGTAACATGTTTACAATCGATTTACTTCTTGTTTGCCTTTGGTTGATTCATATTTCAAGCAATTCTTTCCATAAGCAACACATGGAGTATGCATGTACCACTTACTAAACAACTTAAAAACACACTTCAAGAAAGGCAAAAAGTAAATAAGAGATACATTCTTTGCAACAACATATGCTTAGACAAATGAAGAATTCTAGCATTTTATGAAGGAGTTAGGAAAGATTGACAAGCGAATTACACCATACCTAGAAAAGATTGGACAAAATAAATGGTCTCATTTGTATTCTTCAAACAATAGATACTTCATCATGACCTCCAATGTTACTGAATCACTGAATTCAATAAACAAAGCATAGAGAGAACTTTCAATAACAACTCTACTGGAGTGCTTGCATTCTTTGGTACAAGAATGGTCACATTCAAACAAAAACATTACTAAATCAACATTCACAAAAGTGATTACAAAAACTGAAAAACGTCTTATTAAGAACTTCAACAATTCCATGACATTAATAGTATCTTAACCACTTATAATACATATACATTATCACTATAATTTTTTCCATTCATCCTATATGATAAATATATAATAAACAAAAAATAAATATGATTCACAAATATATCTCTAAATTTACTAATAAATTTTTCTATACTAATAGGTTGAACCTGCAAATGAAGATTTATACAAAGTCAAAGACATTGAAGCAACATTCATAGTGGACATGAAAAAGAGAACTTGCACATGCAACAAGTTCCAAATGGATGAACAACTATGAGAACATGCATTTGTAATCTTGAAAAAAATACAATCAAGATCATCATGCATATCGCTTAGATTTCTACAGTAAGTCCAACATGTTTGCTCATATGATGCAATAATATATCGAATTTGAAAATGAATCAACATGGGATATATCAAATTAAATTAAAAAAAATAAAAGTTCTCCCTCCAGAAGGTAGAGTGAAATTAGGAAGACAAAAAAAAAGAAGATACAAAGCTACATGAGAGAATACAATCAGCAACAAGTGCAACAAATGTGGGCTAATTAGATATAACATGAAGGCATGCAAGAATCAACCAAGAAAAACATGATAAATAACAAATCATTGAAATAGTACACTTCCACAAAATTTTTAAAACATCAGCATGCATATTCAATAATTATAAAACTCTACAAATATTTCTGAAAAATTGATAAAACAACATAAGAAAATATTGATTTTTGATTTACAACATGTTTACTTTCTGTTTATCATAATTATTCACAACATTTAATTTTTTTTTTTTTGTGTGTGTGTGTGTGACATTGTTAATAAGAACTATGAAGATGTTTATTTCATTTTTATAAAAGGTTTATTTCTAATATATGACAAGCAAAACTTTGTTTCTTGGAAAGTTATTTTGTTCCAATTACTAAAAAAAATAAATAAATAAACTTGCTCTGCTCAAGATCATTTTAGGCAAATCTCACATTCATTTTCAGTCAAATATTAATAATTTCCAAAGAGAAAATGCTCAAATCAATATGAAAATTCAATAACATTCAAATTAATATTACACAAACTAATATATACAAAGTACCATCTAACTGACAAATAAATCCTATAGTTAAAACTATAATTGTTTATAAGTTAATTACAAATACACCAAAAAAAAAAAGAAGAAAAAAGTAGTCCTATTAATTCACAGAACCATACTAGATATCAATCTTTTAGTCATCACTTAGGGCTCCAGGATACTCATTGTCAATTGTGGCATTATTTTCTTCTTTAAACTTAGAATGAAAACACAACAAGACAACAAGCTTAGCCCTGTGAGCATCAACATCAAAACCTTCAATAATAATTTCTCTGCCATAAATCAAGTACTCCATAAGTGACACCACAAACATCTCACAATCACTAATAATAAAAATAATAAAAAAGCCTAAATTATACACAAATATAATAAAAAATAAAGAATAAAAAAACACATAGTACATGAAAATTACTTATCAGATTAAGAGAGTAAATCTTTAACCAGTTCAACATCAAATGGTATCATTAATGATTTTCTAGCATAGGGACCAACATTAAAATCAATGTCGATCCTTGACTAATAAAACCCAACCATTGATAAAAAACGTGGTAGCAGAATTTTGTACGACATAAGAACCTCCCTACACAACTGCTATTGGACTAGGATTGTTAATCCTAAGTCTTAAACCACTTTTGATCTTGACAAAGGAGATTGATCAATTCTAATGATTCAATTAAGTGTTATTTTGCAGTTTTTAGTTAGTCTCTATATTGGAAGTTGGATGAAGTTCTTAATCTTCAAAGAAAGCAAAGTGCCTTCTAATTCACGATCGCAACTTCATAAATCGTGACCGCAAACTAGACTAAGGCATATTGACAAATCAGACAGATGGATTCACAAACCTCTTCTCTGTTACGACCAATTCAAAGAAAGGAGAGCCAAAGTCACAGACGAATTCGCGATGAGTGTCACGAATTGAAAAATGTCCACAACCACAACTTGAAAAATGTCCCAGGTGACCATTGGAAGACAAAAATTGTGATGACAACTTATGGGTAGCGACCGGGAATCATGACGAAGAAGATGAACATTTTCGACATACGATTTTGCGTCCTAAGTCGCTGCCTGTACAAGGAGAATCGTGACCGCTACTTTTGTGAATAGGTGAAAGACAACGATTATATTTTCCTGGTGAACCAATGGCAAGATGACATGTGGACTAGCCGTTAGACACAAATGGAATTTTTCACTACAAGTTTTGGCTCTCGTATGAAAATTGGAAAATCGCGATCACAAAAGAGTAGTAGCGACCGCGAATGAATCTTGATAAGCATTTAATGCAAAAATCTGTCTAGCATACTTTTAAGATTTGATACTAATTTTATTGCAACGTCTCTTTAGTGGGTAAATGCTATAAATACCTCACCAAACAAATGTAAATGAAAGAGAATTGATAAATTTGTAACCAAACTCTTGCAATTTTGCTACTCAATTTTTTCTATTCTTTAAGTCATTGTTGG
>CATIWR010232929.1:0-12976 GCA_949677035.1 Omphalea diandra | reverse complement strand
AAATCCAAGCATCTTCATATCTCCTCTCCAGCATCACATCTTTCATATCAAAAACTCAGATCCAATCATCAATAAAAGTTCATATAAACACTCACATCCAAACATCATTTGGACTTTCAGAAAAGAGTTTTTTTTTTTTTTCTTTTTTTGAGAGATTGACTTAAAGCAAACCTTCCTCTGCCCATTTTAGAAAGGCTGCAGATTTTAGTTATCCTTTGAAAGCTGCTGCCTCATAACATAGTTGCAAACTTAGTCAATCTTCGCACTTCTCCAGCTCAATTTCTTTATCAAGGCACTGTGAGAGTTGAGGTCGTCACTAGTTGAAGGAAGTTGAGCTGGCAGAAGATACAACATCGGTGGCTGCAGAGGTTGCAGAAGGAAACGAATCGTTGGCAATTGACTCAGAGAGGTAGGAATTGCAGCAGTGGGCCTGGAGCGGATCTGTTAGAGTGGAGGTTGAAGGGGTTAAGCATGAGTTATGGTTTGGGTTTGGAGTGGAGATTGAGATAGGGCCGAAAAAGTGGCGTGGACGGTAGTTGGGAAGTTAATGTAGTTGGGAAGTTAATGGTGATTGTTGATGCTGCAGTGAAAATGGTAATGATGCAGCTACTGTAAATTGTAAGGTTGAAGTTTAGCTTTAATTTTTTTAATGAATTTTCAAAAAAAAAAAAAACTAATTCAAATATAAAAAGTTAATTTTTGTTATTTTTGCAAAAAAAAAAAAAAAAAAAGAGGGCTTAATTAGTCTTAAAATCCAAGCTTGCCAGTCAAATTGACTCAAAAAGTTAATTTGGGCTGATTTCTGCTTTTTGAAAAACTTTAGAAGCCAAATTAGTCCTTGTTCCTTTATTGAACAACCATCATTTTTAACACCAGCACTACCATCATTATTGCTATAATGACATTGCTGCCATTGACAATAACACACCGTCATCAACACTTACATGTTGCAATCACCACCACAAACCACAATCATTTTATTGTTTTTGACACTATCATCACCACCTCCATTACATTCATCACTAATGCCATTGTCATTGCAACATCATTGTATCACTCTTGGCATCGCCATTCACTACCTCCAAAATAGCTATCAATACAATGAGTTGCACCACCACCCAATACAACAACTTTGATATAATGGAAGCTCTATGAGAAAGAAACACGTGGAAAGATAAAAAAACAACATTATAAGTCAGTTGATTTGCCCACGAATACCAAACAACTACATATCTATAATTGTGGATTCACAAAGGAATACCAAAATTTTGAAAATAAAGAGAAGAACGCTCAATATTTTTTTTTAATGCAATAAAAAAACTCAAGACCCCTAAACTATTACATAATAGTATTTATAAGTTCAACCTAGAAATATCTAAGAAAAATATTATCAAATATTATAAATCTTCTTAAATAGTAATATACTACCTATGTATTATTTTCTTCTTTCCTATATAAAAAAACTCTAAATAGGAAGATAAATAAAGATCTTCCAAATAAAATATCATAAAATATTGTTTTTAATCGTCATATAAAGAAAAATCCAAAATAGGAAATTATATAAAAATCTCATAAATAAAATATTTTAATAAAATCAAACTTAATCTAACAAATTTGAATGCCCTCTCAAATGAAAAAGAACTAGTCCTCAAATTTAGTTCCATATACCTTTTCTTTTTGCTTGAATATATTCTGTAAACACTCTAAATCTATCAACTTTCCCTATAGTACACATCCATTCAAACTAATGATTTTCAATAAAATCATCGATTAATATTTTTTTGATGACCCAAGAAATGGAAATGGTAAAAAAAAATATTGGCAAAGGGATCTTCAAAATTATGAGATTGGTTTGCACGTTTTTCTAGATGAGCATATAACAAACATATTCCAATTAACATCTAAAATATGTTCTTCGCACTCCAAATTAAAAATAAAGTAATATTGTTCCAACTACATCTACGATAAAATTCATAAAAGACAGGTTATTAGCCAATTTTGTCTTGGCAACATGACTGTCAAGGAATGGGCGAGGATCTGATACTAAATTGATGTATCAGTTGCTCTATAAGAAAGAAACACATGGAAAGATAAAAGACAACCTTCTATAAATCTATTGATTGATGCGTGAATACTTTAACAAATAGGCATCCAAAATATTAATAAAAGGAATATTGAAATTTGAGAAATAAAGAGGAGCTCTCAATAATTTTTTCATTCAATTTAAAAACTCAAGACCCCCAAAACTATTACATAATAGTTGTAATTATAAGCTCAACCTATAATTATCTAGGAAAATAAGAATATTACCAAATATTATAAATCATCTTGAATAGTAATATATTACCTATATTTTATTTACGTCTTCCCCATTAAATAGGAAGATGAATAAAGATCTTCTAAAAAAAATATCCTATAATAAATTTCTTAATTTTCCTATAAACAAAAATTCAAAATAGGAAATTATATAAAAATCTTCTAAATAAAGCATTTTAACAAAATCAAAGTTCATTCAAATTTAAATGCCTCTGCGACAATCTCACGATCACCATTACTACTATATTTAAATCAATAATCTAGGACATTCTCATATTCAGATACAGCACGTCAAGTAGTAAAAAGTAGCACTCCCTCTATCCCTTATGGTTTAAGAAAACATAATTAATTCATGCTAATTTACATTTTTCATCTATCCCCCTCATTATAAATTTAGATTGTGTTCTGTATCTTTATGTTTGTCTTGAAAATATGAAGCTACAATTTTCTTCACGTTTCCACATGATATTAACGAAAGGTAAATTAGGAAACTAACATTTTCTTTTTTGTTTTATAAAAAGTAGACATGCATTTTGGGTCTCAAAAGGAATGGTGGAAAACTAAAATGGGACAGAAAGTAGACAATGTTGTAAATTTTCCAGGTTTCAAATGGAAAATAAAACTAAAAATGGGAAAAAGAAAGCTACTTTTTGCAAGTAAGGAAGCCCGTAAACTCTTAATAATCCAAACCTCAGATTTTTTGTAACAAATTTCATATGCAACTAAGATGGATCATCCAACATCCCCTTTCACATGGAAACCTCAACAATTACATGCAGTATCAACATAATTGAGAATGATGACAACAAATAGGCCTAAATTGGGGAGCCACAGCAGTACACAATTTTGACAATTAAGGGGCAAAACAAGAGGCTTTTAACAAATATTTTATCCGTTTCAAATTGCTAGAATGGATAGATCCATACACAAATATAGAAAGAACATAGATTAGTCAACACTTTTTCAAAAGTTCGTCATATGGATGCATATATTAGCAGTACTTTAAAATACTGAGAACTAAGCAAAATTGTTTCCTGTACCTGAAATTCTTTCCATAATCGTGTCATCTCTTCATAATAACCCATTCCAGACCAGGAGGTGAAGTGTTTCCTAGCCCGAGGAAGAGAATCAAAATCTTTAGGGAGCTCCTTGACAACCCTTACATCATTTTGTAAGCTTCTAATGAAATGAAACTCATCAAATATATCTGAAAATGTACTGTACATGGGACCCAATATTAGTCAGCACCAGCAACTTACGGATTATCAATATGAAAGAAAAGTTAAGAAGGAAACAACATAGGGTTGAAATAATCCAAAAATATTCCATATGGTACGGAAATCATCAAGAATACCTTGAGTCTTGCCAAAATGAGCGTTTATCCAGCTGGGGAATGACTAATGTTGCATTCATAATGTGTGCAACAGCTACCATGTCTGAGATCTACAGCAAAAGGCACAGTTATTGAGTTTTCATAGACAAATATGCTGTACATTGAGTTGCAATCCAGTAGAAATGCACAAGCCAAAGTTATGGAGTTTGCATAGATAAATATATGTTATCAATTGAGTCACAATCCAATAGGATGACCATGAATGATCAGAGTTACATAACACTACATCACGACCAAGCAGATTTAGTTTTATGACATTTTTATACTGATCTAAGACATCTAAGATACATAAGACAGCTTGTGCATGTCCTGCATTATGTACAGCAACTGTAGCAATCGACCAATTCATAAACATTCCCTTCTCAAGGAATTTATCATCAAAACATCATCATTTATAATAGATGCAGATCCAAAACTTTTTTAAAGTGGGTTCCATATGATAATTAAAATTATTGATCAATTACCAACTGTTTTAAGATCGTCATGTAAGGGCGATAAACATTGGTTACTTTCAAAAGCAAAACAAAAAAAAAATTGCAGTAAATTTCCTAAATATCACAAATAAACATCTAAAAATGAGAAAATACACGTTCAATCAATCAAAAATATATATATGAAAAAAGAAGACTGAGATCTATATAAGAATCTAAATAGAAGCTGAATTACAGAGTATTTGAATACTTAATTTTTATTCAGGTGAGAAATCAAGGTAAAATCATTTTCAAATAAAAAAAAAATTGTATGATAGGATTGTTGTATTTAAATATCAAGGACAGATTTTAATTAAAATAGCATGGATTGAATTTATGGTAAAATGATTAAATGTTGTATGGAGTAATAAAATAGTGGAGACCATAGCAATTATATTTAGTATTTCTTTGTAATTTTTTGTGAGAAAATGGGGTCCAAAGATCCCATTTTTCACAAATTTATGGCACAACTGTTCAAATGTTTGCATGGAGTAATAAGTTCATGGGATCCAGCCCTATTATATTTAGAATTTCTTTGTAATTTTTTGTGAGAAAGTGGGGTCCAAGGAGCACACTTTTTAGGATGTGGATCTGTATACAATTTAAGAACATGGAACCATGTGACTGCATAAGAGCTAGTTTGAAATTTCATGAAAGATACTGACTCAGTGATGCAGCTTTTCAGATATACAAAATTATGGTTGAAATCGTAGTAATGGCCTCATTCTTGAAAGTTTTCCCATTCATAATGTAAAAAAGAAGCTAAAGACAGAATAATATATGTATCTAGATAAAATTAAAGTTGTGGCCTCATTTACGAGAACAAAAATATCATGTCAATAAAATTAACATGACAGAGATGTCAATACTAAGATGGAGGTGTGGAAATACAATAATTGACCATATAAGAAACTGAGCAGACTCACATAAAGGTGCAGGAGGAAACCATTGAAAATAAGTTGAGAAGAGTGATTGAGAAGTTGGCGACATGCCCACTCTCAATCAGTAAATATACAAGTACATTGATAAAATTGACAAGAGATAGCTAAGATGAACTGAGGCACTATAATGAGAAATGATTCAGCAGCACTTGACCTTTCTTTCAACATATCCCAAAGGTCAGTAGAAGAGAAGAGGGAAATGGTCATTAGCCAACCATAATAGTCAGGATTAAACTTATTTAAGTTGGGCTCGTCTTAGAGAGTGAACTCACTTGATATAAACATAAACAACAAAGAAAAATCAAGGCCAAAGATAGTGAAAGAGTATATATAAGTGTTGTACACTTACACCAGTGCGCATTTGATTTAGTCCCCCATTGCTTCTCACAGTTATATATCGGTCCCATCCTTGTGCAGCTGACATTTCAAACAGGAGTAAGGCAAAGTACAAATACATATGAGAGCATGAGTTGATATGATAATAATTGTGCATGTATTTTTTCAACATATACTGTGTGCAAGAAAGAGAAAGGAAGAGAGATTAATCTGTCCCGCTAATCTAGAATATGACTAGTGATGCTCAATAAAATTTAAAGCTGCCACAGAAAAATGGTTTCAGAGCTCTGAACCTTTGATACCGCAGGGTCAACTTTAGTTCCCATAATGAAAAGAGTGGTGAAGAAACCCAATGATTGAGCAAAAGATGAACACATATAAAGATGCATATAATTTTAACCTTTATATATAGCTGTAGGATTGACGCAGGGGTGAAAACCATGATTGAGAGGAGTATGCCATAGTGGTTCAGCGGACATCTGAAAAATTGAAGCAGAGCTCTATAAATCCTGGAAATCTAATATTGTCGAAAAATGTAAGAATAGAACAGAACTAAGAGATTTTGATGATTGACATGAACAAGGCTCAATTGTACATATACATAAATATGTTACAAAATTTTTCGAAAAAGCTGCACCAACTGGCTGCCCATATCATATCCTCTTTAAACCAATTAATACAGCTAAATTAAAATTGACAGGATGCCACCTTCCATATTTATAATTTAACATTCACCTCTTGTTTGGTGCACCAATTGTAGAGAAGAAATAAAAAGAAATTAGACAAGGGAAATAAGAAGAAAAGAAAAGAAATTGAATTTTTTTCCCTTGTTTGGATCTCCTATTTGCACAATGGAGGAAATTCAAATTCATTTGCAAGATATAAAGGACTATAAAATATACGTTTACCTTTCTAACCTCATTATAAATAAATCTCTTTTTTTTTTTTTTTTTTGAAATTAAAACTAAAATTGGCTTTGGCAACTCAACTTGTGATTTTAAAGGTCATTTCTTTGGGTATATATGAGACCAGAATTTATGTAAATATTAGACCAGAATTTTTATAAATATTAGGCCAGAAATTAAAACAAAAAATTCTGGTCTAATACTTTTGGGTATACGTAAACTAGTATGTAAACTAATCCTAATATGTAAAACTAATACTGGTCTCATATCAATGCTGAAGCTGTTACATAAAAAAATGTAAACTAATACTTCCGTTTTCTTGTCACAGAATAAATATGTTAGCTTTTGTTTATCCAAAAAATGAGAAAGAAATATATAAGACATCGTGAGGATATTTTAGTCATTTAATAAATCTTACACTCTTCAACTATTATTTCTCTCCCTTTCACTCCAAAATGGAGGAAAATTTTTGTTGCTAAAATTTCTCTCCAAAACCTTCTTGGGAAATATAATTTCCCTCCATTTCATTTCTTTTCTTGCTTTTATTTGCAAACCAAATAAAAGAAATAATTTTAATTTCTTTTCTTTTCACCTCACTTCCCTCCAACCAAACAAGGGGTCAATAGCGCGTGGACTTATCAAACACTCATAAACACAATCTTGGGCTCATACAATGGTAAGCGGACTTTATGTTGGAATCAGACAGCTGACTGAGATTAGAAATTAAAAATGACGCTTAACTCGGGTCAAAAAAATTATGAGGGAAGAACAATTTTTAACTTCCTTCTAGATGAGCACAGACAGCATCCACCGGTTGTCATCACGATTCGTTCTCAACCATTTTTCAAACTACAATCTTAATTACTCTAAAACTACAAATCTGTTCCAGATTGAGCAGAAAAGAAATTCTACATCTTATAACAAAATCAAAATTTACTAAAATTTACTATTCCGAATATATGATAATTAACTTCTTCAATAAATAGTAAGCAATTTGGATTGCGTATAGGAAAGAACAATAGCACACTTCTCCAAAGATCTGATCAGGGAAAAAAAAAAACAAATACTTTCAATCAAAAAAAACCAAAAGAATTGAAAAAAAAAAAAGTACCTGAGCAGATTGAGATTGGGATTGAGATTGTGGAGACGAGTGGAGTTTGGATTCATTTACCAGAATATCTCTAGCGTTAAAAGCAAAAAAGAAGAGTGAAAAGGAAAAGAGAAGGATCATGTAAAGTGTAATGGCAGACGAAGAAGGTTTCCAGAAGAGAAATCTAGCCGTAGATGAGCTTCTCGCCCTGCAGCTGTTTACCATCTCCACTCCCCAATGCTACCAAGTCTCTCTGGGCACTTTGCCCCTTTTGTTTTTTATTGTCAAATGCCGGTTTTAGCAGATGTGCTCGTACGGGTTGAAATAGTTTGCTTGTGCCTCAGCCCGGCCCAATATGTCATTGCGTCTCCAACTTTAAGGGCAAACTATGTCATATACCAGCTAGAGGTTATTGAAACTAGGGGTGACCCATGCATAGCACTGAATAGGAAGCCGCCGATTACACCAACTACACCTAACATGTGAAATAGGTGCATAAAGATATTGTGCTCAGCCTGGAAAATAATTATAAAGTTGAAAGTATCAGAGGTTCTTAGAGGCATACCATCGAAAAGCTTCCTTGACCAATTAGATAGATCAAGAAAACAGCAGCTGCAATAGGACTTGAATATGCAACAGCAATCCAAGAGTGCGTGCCTAGACGGAAACTAAGTTCCCACTCACGACCCATGTAACAAACTACACCAAGTAAGAAGTGTAGAACAGTTAGTTCAGAAGAACCATCATGTATAGCAACTGTAAAAGAAAAATCCTTATAAATGAGATTTTTGTATGTTTTTATATATTATAATTTTATATATTCTATAATTATATTATATTAATATATAATTATATTATATTATTTAATTTTAATTATATAATTTATATTATTATATTAATTAATTATATTATAAATTTTATAAATTAATTATATTATAATTATATTATATTAATATATTATTATATCAAATTAATTATATTATAATTTTGTAATATAATATAATTTTTGTATGTTTTTATATATTATAATTTTATATATTCTATAATTATATTATATTAATATATAATTATATTATATTATTTTAATTATAATTATATAATTTATATTATTATATTAATTAATTATATTATAAATTTTATAAATTAATTATATTATATTAATATATAATTATATTATATTATTTTAATTATAATTATATAATTTATATCATTATATTAATTAATTATATTATAAATTTTATAAATTAATTATATTATATTAATATATTATTATATAATTGAATAAGAAATTTTCAGTTTTTATCAAATGAATCTTCATTTTACAACAAATAAATATACAATATACTGATAATTAATTTACAATTTATAAAAAAAATAAACTTACAGTTTACTCATAATGAATCTACAATTTACAAAAAATAAAACTACAATTTATATTAAATTCACAAAATCTTCGTATAGAAGTTTAGATAAAAAATGGATATATAGTTTATTACTAATAAACATACACTTAATAAAAAATGAACTTATGTTTTATTGATAATGAATCTATAATTTATACCAAATAAACCTACACTTTATTTTAAAAAAATAAACTTATAGTTTACTCATAATGAATCTATAGTTTATACCAAATGAACCTACAATTTACAAAAAATGAATCTACAGCTTACTAATAATAAATCTATATTTTATAAATATTTTATAACAAATGAACTTATATATTTAAATTAATCAACCTACACCATGTATATAACAAATAAACCACAAAAAAAAAACATAAAGTTTTATTTAATAATAATAGTATAAATATAAATAACATACCTATACATATAAAATTTACAAATTTAAAAATTGATAAACACTATAGAATTTATATACTAAATATAAAATATATTATAATTTATCATAAATTTTTTATTATTTTATTTTTAGTTGAAGATTTTAATTCAATTATATGTTTTTTATTATTGTATTATTTTTTTAATTTTTATTTTATATTATGTAACATAAAATAAACATTCATTAGATTAAATAAATTATATGTATCTAAATTGATTTTTGTGAAAAAAAATCTCATTTTATAATATAATAATATAATAATATAAATTATATAATTATAATAATATAATATAATTAAACAATATAATATCATTATAAATTAATATAATTATATAATGTATTAATATAACTATATATTATAAGAAAAGGAAAAATGAAACAAGATAAAAAAAAAAAAAAATTGCATATAGGATGAAAGAAGAAAGCTATGCATTTTTTCTTTGTCTCTCACTTGTGTTGTGGACCATCTAGTCCATATACAGATAGGGGTCTATGATATAACAACCCAACTCTAAGCTAGATTGTTTTGGTCGTGTCAAGATGAGCACAAAGTCAAAAATTTTCAAATTCAATTGAATAATCAAATTAAATTAAATTAAAATTAAAATTATTAATATGAATAGCAAAATATTTGAATCAAAACGCATCAACTTTTTTAAACAAAATAGTATTGAATTTTTTATATTATCCAGAATGAAAATCGATGGAATCATATTGTAAGTATTCATAATCAAAAAAAATTGAAATATATGTATAATTATTTATTTTATTAATTAACCCGCTCAATAAAAAAAATATTATTAATAATTATATTACTTTTTAGTTATTGAATATAAATTACATTACTTATTCACTATTATAGTAAATTAGTTATAAAAATTAACAATAATTTTCATGTTGATATTTAATATATAAATTGTTAGTTATTTTTATTAATTATTATTTATTTATGTTATTCATCAAATAATAAAAAATAAAAAATTTTATTTTAGATTGCGTTTGTTTCATGGAAAATAACTTATCTAAAAATATATTTTTTAAGAAAAATATTTTCTAAAAAAATATTTTTTGAATAGCATATTATCTGATGTTTAAAATATATTATAAAAATATTAATTCTCATTTGATTTATATGATTATAACAAAAATTTAGGCCATAAATTGATATTATTTATTGTTAAATATAAAATATTAAAAATAAAAATTTGTGAGTCTCATCTATCACCAACTACTATCTCCGGTCCATGATGACTAGTGATAAGTGTTGGTAATCAATAATAATCAGTGATAATAAATGCATATGTTTATATGATTTTTTTTTATTGAGATGAGTTCGTTAAAATTCAAAAAATAACTTCCTATTTTTAAAACTGAAAGTCATTTTTCTAAAAAATAACTTAATTTTTCCTTTGAAAAGGAAAATATTTTACATCAACTAATTTTATTAAATGCACTAAATAGAAAAAAAATATAGAAAATATTTTCCTAGAAAATATTCTTCATGAAACAAACAGAACTTTAGTTCTTAAGGATTAAAAATAGAAAATTTAATTTCAATAAATTGAAATAATTGAATATTTGAATCAGTATTCAACAAAACGTAATTGTTTCAAAGACCTAAAAAATTAAATTGAACTATCCAAATTTATATTGAACCAAATCAAAGCAAAAATTTAAAGCAGTCCTAGTTTTTCATTTTTAAAATCTTCAAAATTATAATTCAATTCTAAAGATCTTAAATTCCCTGACTTAAACTAAACCAAGGTCACCCCTAGTTGACAGATCTTGATCAAGCATGCTTAATTTGAACTTGAAAACTAAATACCATGGAGAATCAATAGTTATTTCTTAATTTTTCTCAAATTGGTAGCTTAGCAATGGATAGATCTATTCAAGGAAATAAATATTAGATTTATGATTTGATGGGAGCTAATGTATTAACTCACAGTTGATTAACCTTTCTACCACAAAGGCCAACGTAAACAATACCAAAACCACAAATAAACACACAAAACAACTTAAAATAGAACCAAGGTGTAAAGAGATGTTATAAACTGATAAAGCTACAATACTGGGTAAGCTCATTTACTGTTAAAAAGCAAGATTTCGTAGTAATGGGACAATGACAACACATATCAAAAGCAAATGCTATTAAGAAATCCCGTAAAGGAAAAGGGATGCTATGTTAATACTAGAAATAAAAGCTTATTCTGCAACACGAAACCCACCAAACTAATACAATAAACCATAAGTTAAAGCAAGAATAACAGAAAAATAATAAATAAGTGAGAAACTTAGACTAAACTAAATCCAAATCTAGGGCATAATAATGTCGTGTTTATTTTTGAGAAGTTGCAAACTCTTGTCTCTTCTTCGAGATATATATAGACTTGTATTGGTTAAAGAAAAAAGGAAAAGGACATGTATCTTTTCCTTATAGAGCCAACAAATGGCAAAGCACCTTTTAGAATAAAGTAGTATAACTTTATCAAGTACTACTGACATCGGGATTGACCTCAATTAATCGCTTTTATGTTTTTTTTGTTCACATCAATCTGTTGCACCTCCAAAGGCAAGGACTTAAAGATTTTATCACTAAAAAAAACAAAAATTGAATTTAGCAACTGCAAAAATATAGTAGCTAAGTCTTGTTTTTCCAGTAGTTAAAGTCTTAGTAGCTAACATGGTGTCGTTATTATTTTTTTAGTGGTTAAGTTAAAAGTAATTAAATAATTACTACATATTCATAGTTGTTAAATAGTTGCTAAATAGTTACCACAAAAGATAATAGCTAAGACAAGGAATAAGTAGTAGCTAATTAATGATAGAGACAGTTATTGAGACTACAACTAGTGATTGTTTAATTACTAACATATTGTAATCGCTAAAAACTAATGTAGCCGCTAAATAGCGACTACAATATGTAGCCACTAAATAACGACTATTTAGCGACTACAATATGCAATCACTAAGGTCAATAATTTAGCAACTAGCATGTATGTGGTCACTAAATAGAGATTACTTATCTACTAACTTTTGTAGTCGCTAAGGTGTATATCTTAGCTACTACCATAGTTGAAGTAGCTAAATAAAGGTTGTTTATCTACTACATTTTGTAGTCACTAAAGTCATTTTTTTAAGCTATTAGTGCATATGTAGTAGCTAAATGGTGATTATTTAATTACTATCCTGTGTACTCATTAATATTTTTTAAAAATATTTAATTTAATTTTATTATTTATTAATATTATTTATTATTTAGTAATATTATTTACTATGAATATTATTTATTATTTACTAATAGTTATTTATTAATATTATTAAATTATATTAATATCAAAATTTTAAATTGAAATAAAATTATAATATCCCATTATTAGAATAAAGGAAAATTATATTAAAATCTCATGTTTTAAAAAGAAAAAAATATATGATGAAATTATACACATCAAGATTTTACACAACATTCAATAACTTTAGAAAGTTTCATCCTCCACAATCTGAATGTCAATAACTTGCATTTTCGAAGGATCCATATGATGAGTATAACAAATATTAAATGAGAACAACAATAAATAATCATAAGCCAACCATACCAATGTGTCTTGAGCAAGTTGCATTCCCTTGGGAGTATACCCTACCATGATCCTTCCACAATTGTCTACAAACTCAATATATATATA
>CATIWR010232866.1:0-24009 GCA_949677035.1 Omphalea diandra | reverse complement strand
TATATATATATATATATATATATATATATATATATATAAATAACCATTATTGGTAATTTCTATTTTACATAGACTCTATAGCCTTATCTTGAAGACTTTTTCCAACATTAGAGTCCCACACTCGCTGCAATGTTAATGATTGTTATATGCTTCTCCAACACTTATTGAGACTCATAACTTGCTTAGAACTTTGCATATATTATGCTTCATTAATTGACATTATGCACTTTAATGAATGTTGGATGTTATTCCATGGTTGTTGGCAGACCTTGCTTCGTTTTCTATAGTCTTAGCTTTTCTAATTTAATTAAACTTTAATTTGCTCATGCTTAAAGACTATTTTGCTGTGAATATGAAGCTTCTTTAGGATGTGAAGTGTTTCTCTTAAACTTCTTTCAATTGAACTTAATAAATTATGATTTGAAGTTCCTACAAGAATATTTAAAATACTTGCACAAGTGTCAAACCTTTTTACTCTTGTTTGTGATAATCAAAACAAGAATTCGAATTTTGATTCAACAGTATTATTGTTGTTGTTGTTGTTGTTATCGTCGTTGCCATGTTGTTGGTTGAGAATGCTTGATTTAAGCAGCTACATTTATAAAAATCAGAGAGATATATAATGGATAACTATAAAATTGAGTTAGAAAAACATGTGCTATTATCTAAAAGGTATAGGACCGTAGTGAACATAACCAAAATCGATTATAGTATTTGCTTCATAGGAGATACTAACAATACATTGATCCTAACAAGTATTGATAATGGTATATATTTAAAGGATTTAGATGTTTAGTTTCTTTCTATTCACTAATTATTTTCTCTTGTTATTGAAGTTTAATTAATGGAAAAGAAATATTAGTGGACGTGAGAAAAAGTTTGAATATCTATTCAAGTCAGTTTAATATTTTTAGGGTGATGTAGAAGACGAATATTTGTATTTATTTTGGAAGAGACTGAATGATACTATTTTGAACTTATTGCAGAAATCTAAAAATAATTTTAGCAAAAGAATTGTTGTCTAGTTTTGTAATGATAGGTACGAAAAATATGTGAAATAGTTGTGTTGTTGCTTTGCATTTGAAAGACTACTTTTGGGTTGCTCAAATATTTCTTATTTTTGGATTGATCATATCTTTTTTTTGCTTTAAATTAGATGATTTTGGGCATGTTAATGTGAGTTTCAGTAAGATTTTGATGACTAAAAGAGTAATCTGTGAGGATGTTATAGAAGCTGTTGTTGGAGGAGAGAAATGAGTGGTAAATAATAAAAAAAAGAAGAGGGCATTGATAGAAAAGAAAATTTCCACATAAGGTAATATAGATAGTTTGTGAAAATTTAATAAAAAAAGTTTTTAATGTAATGAATCAAATATTTAGAGTTATTTTATATAAAATTAAATATTTAGAGTTATTTTATATAAAATTAAATATTAAAAGGTGATTTACTTAAATATAACAAATTACAAATAATTTATAATAATTAATTTATAATATTATTTTCTCTATTTCAAAAAAAAATTGTTACTTTCATTTTTCATATGGTTTAAGAAAATATATTTAATATTTTATTAATAAATATATTTTTTTATTTACACTTAATTATATTAATAAGATGATAAATATATTTTATCTATTTTAATAATTAATATGAATAAATTAAAAAATAATAATATAATTTTTTTTAATAAAAATTAACATGTATTTTAAAATATTTTTAAAAAAAGAATAATAGACATGTTTAATGGAAAAAGTATTAAATTTAGACGATAAAGCTTTGCCGACAGATTAGAAGTCTAGTGACCCACCCATTTATTAATTTTGTTACTTTTAGGCCTGATCGAGCCCACCATCTGTAGATCTTGGACAATTGCAGTGCATATAATTCAGGGCATTTTCGTGCAACTACAACAAAAGTCCTCTATAAAAGAAAAAAGGAAGAGATCGGCAGAGAGGAGAGGAAATGAAGATGAAGAAGACAACTTTGGTTGTTGTGTTGATGATGGTGTCTTTGATTTTCTCTCAAGTGGACAGCGTTGAGCGTTCTGCTCATGATTGCTACGACGGTTGCATCACAGCTTGCGTCCAACCAAACTGTTAGTATACCTTGTTTTTTTTTTTTTTTTTCTATAAATATATTGTTTTACGAATTTTTTTAAGCATAAATATATTTCCAAATTATTTCATTTTTTTATTATATAATTAGTAAGGTATGTCGGACTACGTCTTTATTTAATATATATGATTTTAGTATTATTCTGATAGTATGATAGTATTTTAGAAACAAAAACTATTTGTGCCTGAGCAATTTAAATTTTATATTTTCTCAAAAAATTTAAATTTTGTATTTATATATTGATAATATTAGCCCTTTATTTACTTTGGTTAGACTTTCCTTATTACTAATTTTAAGAGTTTTAAGTAACTAATATAAATTTGTTCCTTTTAAAATATATATATATATATATATATATATATATATAAGTCGTTTCCATACGACTGTAAATTTGTTCGCTTTTTTTTTTTTGGTTAAAAGTTGTGTAGTCTATAGTATCTACAATTTGAACACTTTTATTTGTTTGTAAAATTACTTTTAATTTTGTTATATGTAAAGATATATATTTTCATGGCAGTAATTTTCTCAAAAGTTATATTTTTCTTTTAAAAAAATTATTTTAAGAGAAATTAGATTTTATAATATTTGATTATATTTAGTTAATTTTTAAATAAGTTATAAAATATTATTTTATTTTTATTCATATTTACATTAATTAAATTTATTTAAAATAATTTTAAAATTTTCAATTTCTTTAAAAAATTATATTTGTTAATCATTTATTTATATTATGAAAGATGGATGATAAAAAAAAAGGCATAAACTCTTTTTTCTTTCTTTATAACTATATAAGAGAAAAAAATTTTAAAATAATTAAAAAAATTTAATGTTAGATATACATCATAGTATAATTTAAAATATCATAAGATAACCAGCAAGTGAGATTAAAATATGATAAGATAACCAGCAAAAAAGAAAATACATAAATAATGATATGGAAAACTGAGTCTCGAGAAAAGGAAAGAAGTGAATTATAATTAATGCGAATTTTCTTCTGAATATTGTAGCGAGGCTTATGAGACGATGTGAAATCAAATGCGGGATTAGATGCGATCCCGGTAATTTCTCTCTCTTTCTGTGCACTTTCCTTTTTTATATTTTATTCCTCTTTTTAGTTTAATCTTATCTATGTCTAGTGGATGATCATTTGTATTAATAATTGTGTAAATAATTAATTATGCAGGTTCTCAAATGGAAGATGTTTTAGGTTAAAGTCTTATTGCCCAATTGCTCATTTGAAAAAGCTACGCTGTATATCTAAAATCTATTGCAGCTCGTACCCCAAAAAAAAAAAAAAAATGTTCCTTCAATTTAAATAAATGTCAAATAAGCTTATTTATTCTCTTTGTTATGATTCAACTGCGCTGATTGGGGAGGAAAAAAGTCTGAATGTTATTTCTCAATTGTTTAGCTACATATAAAAATGTGAATGCGATTTTTTTTTTTTTTTTTTATTAATTTTATGGAGGCAACTAGGATAAACCCAAGCCAAACACAATAAACTAAAAACAAAATAATGAAAGTACATCCGCAACTACAACATCCATTACATTACCTCTCGAGGCATCTCCTCTATCCAAATTTGGAGCTCTGATTGAGCAATAGATTTAGTTAAGAGATGCGCTGCCTGGTTGCCAGTTCTGCAGACAAAAGACCGTGAATACCACTGGAATTGGACCGCCACAGTTTGAAAATCCCCCAACATAGTGCCTAATTCTCAAAGAACCTCTGAATCATTCTTGGGCCAGGAAATTACGCGTAGATTATCACTTTCAATCTTCATAACACTTTAATTTTGTTCAACTTCAATCTGCAATGACACGAGGACAGCTTGTGCTTCTGCAAATTCAACTGAGGCTTAGTTGTCAGTCCAAATGATTCCTGCTAGTAACTCCCAAGCCCCACAAATTTTGTTTTATCACCCCAGCATCATAATTGAATTTAATAGTGTTTCTCCCCAGTGGAGTCCACTTGTTCGTGCCAATAGTCTCCATATTCCCTAAACCATTTTCTGCTTTGTATTCGTTTAACGTCTTCGCGCTATGGACAGAAGTTGATGACCATCAAAAGCTCTATTGCTCATGGATCATTTTGTTACGGGACAACCATAAGACCCATAGCAAGATGCAAAATACTTAAAATATGTCATGGTCCATATTTTGCCGCATGAAATCAACCCGATCTTTGATAGATTGAACTAGAATTTGGTCCATATCAACGCCTAACTTGCAAAACCAAATGCCTTCCACCCAGAGGCATAGCTTGAGCGCTTGTAGATAAGTCTCACTAGGATCACCACATCTGTCACACGTTGTATCAACACTCCTTACTCTTTCAGAAATTTTCTTTTTGGTCAGTAAGAAACCTTTCATAGCTCGCCATATAAAGTGCCTAATTTTGAAGGGAATTTGGAGTTGCTGGACAAAAGACCATCCTCCGTGCTCACAATCTCAGCTATCCGAACTAGAGGGAAAGGATTGAAATCTTGACTGCATTACTCGGTGAAATGCGGACTTTACCGAAAAGAACCCCTTCGATGCATTATGCCAAAGTATTCGGTTAGGCCTAGCTCTCTCCCTCAGCGAGTTCTGCATAATAGATACAGCTCCATCCGGATCAAAATTATCCCGCACAATACTGTCATCTCATCTAAACTCACCTCGAACCATCAACTCGCTCACCGTAGCATTTATGTGAAGGCATTCCTTTAAGACCGAAGTCACAATGTTGGATGGTTTGGAATCCACCCAGCATTCCACATATGAAGGGATATTGACCATAACTCACCCTGAATGCTCCTCTAGATAAAACTCGGTTTGAAGCCCATTGTAGCTTACATAAATTCACTCTTGGATAGTACTTGGCTTTCAAGATAAGGGTGGTATTATCGTGGATTAACCTCCGGCCTTGCTTGGCAAGTAATGCCAAATTAAAGGCATTAAGATCGCAAAATCCCAAGCCTCCATGACTTTTGGAAATACAGAACCTGCACCAACTAAGCCAATGAGGTCGTCTTTGATTCTCCTTATCCTTCATCAAAATTTAGCCATCAAGTTATGCAAATCATTACACAGAGAGAGAGGGAGTCGAAAAACACTCATTGTATAGATTGGAATTGCCTGAGTCACCACTCCCAAGAGGACTTCCTTTCCCGCTACTGACAGTAGCTTCTCCTTCCATCCTTCTAATTTCTTCCCTACTCTAATCCATAGCATATGGAAAATATCCTTTTTTAGTATGCCCACAATGGTGGGGCGGCCAAGATACTTTTCATGACCTGCAATCCCCTTAACTCCCATGCACTACAATATGGCTTCTTGAAGTGCAGGAGAAGCATTTTTGCTAAAAGATATGACTGATTTGTTCAAATAAATATGCTGCTTAGAAACTCTCCAACAGCAATTAATAATATCTAGAATAGTACTGCATTTTTGCACATTAGCTCTAGCAAAAAATGATTGAATCCTCTACGAAAAGTAAGTGTGAGATAGGAGCTAATTTTGCTACCTGGACCCCGTGTAAGGTTCTACTGGAATGGGCTATCCTCAATAGGCTAGAGAAGGCTTTTGCGGATAAGATAAACGGGTAAGACGATAAATGGTCCCTTTGTCTAAGCCTTCTCTGTGGGTGGAAATGACTAGTTGGAGTATCATGCACCATTATAGAATAAGACCAGAACTGACACACCTCATTATTAGAGACACCCACAGATTAGCAAATTCGAACTTCCTCAAGTCCGTCTCTATAAACACCCCTTCTAGCCTGTCATAAGCCTTGCTCATATCTAATTTTAGGGTCAAATTGTTATGTTTTCCCTTTCTCTTATTTTCATGGCATGAAAACACTCAAAAGCAACTAAAATGTTATCAGAAATGAGTCAACTTTTAACAAAAGCATTCTAGGTCTCACTAATAATATTAGGAACGATATACATAAGAAGATTGACCAACAGTTTTGTAACAATCTTATAAACAATATTGCACAGAGAAATAGGCCTAAAGTCTTTCATATGTTTTGGGTTTTCGATCTTTGGGATGAGCACGTAAGGTCAAAAGTAGATGGGAAGGAGTGAACATTTAAAATATCCAAGATATCTTTTAACACATCATGGAATATAATATTTCAACATTTCTAAAAGAAGAGGGCAGAAATACCATCCAATCTAAAAGCTTTATAAGGCTGCATTTGAAAAATGGCTTGATAAATCTCTTCTCCTTAAAAGGGCCTGCAAAGATTACAGTTCATATCTTAAAAAACAAGAGATTGAATACCTGATAGAGCTTCTCCATGTGTGACGGTCCCGAAGGTTCACAGAGTGAGGTAAAATAATCCACAACAATCTCCCCTATCTCACCCTTCTCTATTTTCAAGTTCCCCTCCCCATCAAGAATGCCCCTAATTCTGTTCTTATGATGTTGTCGAGATGTCTCATACAACTCAGCTAAGCTTTAAAATCTCAAGTTAATTGGGGTCAACTATATGAATTCGCTTTTTTAACTTAGAGCAATCTTGGGTTATATTTTTAGAAAGAGGTAAAGCCTTTAAGTCATTCTGGATTACTCTCTTCTATGTGACTTTAGGTTTACTCTTCCCCTTCTTACCTGCGTCTACTCGAATATGTTTTATTCTTTTAATAGGTGCATCTACAGGCTTACAGCTCACATGCCTAAACCACCTCACTCTCCATCCCCTTAACTTTTCCGCTATTAGGGTAGCTCCAACTTTATTCCCAATACACTCATTATGGACTCTATATATATTTTAGTATGACCACATATCCATTTGAGTATTCTTATTTTCATCACACTAATTTTAAAAACTTGTTGTTTTATCGCGCAACGTTCACTTCCATACACTATACCGAGTCTAATCGTAGTGCAATATAATTATCCTTTTTGTTTACGTGAAATCTTGCCATCACATAACACAGCTGATGCATTCTCTATTTTGTCCATCCCATTTTAATTCGATAGACAATATTTTTTTCACAATCTCCATTTTTCTATAAGATTGAGCCTAAATATTTAAAATGTGTGCTTTGAAGTATAGTTACTCCCTCTAATCACACTCATTTATTCTCCCTACTGCTACCCTCGCACTCTAAGATGCCTTATGGTGAAAAAATTTTGTATTTTTTGTATCGATATCCTTCAACCACAAAGCTTTAGATCTCTGCATCCACAAAGTCTCTTCATTGCAGAGTAGTTCCTCCAACTCCCTTTCCAATCTACCACATAATGCAATATTATTCCCCGAAGGAAACTGAGCTTAAGCTCTAAGCAATTGCTCCCTCCTCTATGTTATATTCTTTATACATTCCCCAGCGTTAGCTAATTCTACCTTTTCAAAACCCTAGAGTAATTACAAAAGTTTTTGCTCAGACCAGCTGGTCTCGAATACAGAGTGGGTTTACTTCGTAATTTCTTAATGGTATCCTTACAATCAAACTTCCGCACCTATATAGATTCGAAGTGAAAATTTTTAGAGCACGTCAACCTTTCCCCGGGCTCAGATTGAAAATTCAACATCAATAGGAGCATGATCAGAAGCTTCGCAAAACAAGAGTGATAACACTGGAAATAAGAAACAAAGCCATTCATAACTCATTACCAATATCTCTATCCAACCACTCTTTCATGCCAATTTGCTTACTCTTCCTTCTACTCCAAGTAAATTGTTGCCCTCATACCAAGACCACTCAAATTATTCCTATACAATGTTTCTCGAAACTTGGCCATGGCATCACGATTTCTCAAATTTCCCCCAACCTTTGCATGCGCCCACAAAATTTCATTAAAATCTCGGCTTTACATCCAATTCCCACTATCCTCACTCCCTAACACAACACGGAAATTTTTATCATGTTCGCATGGTCACCCATAGAACCCAGTATATCTCCATTTACTGCCCCTCCCCCCCTCTCGCGTCCCGCTCCCACCTCCCCCACCGCCCGCCGCCCCCCATATCTACATAAATATGGTGTAAGACTTGACTGATGAGAAATAGAAAGGTTCTCGTTCCATATAAAAGCTACCCCTCCCCCAACCTACACAATGAACACACACAAAAGAATTCATGTCAATTGCAAGGCAAACAACATTTATTTTTGAACTATCGAGTTGTGTTTCCGTTGTAGAAATAAATTTTAGGTTAAAATTTCAGACTAAGTGTACGAACTGTTCAGGGATTACTTAGTCCTCGATAATTCCAGCATTTCATTGCTCCAGGCGGACCTAATCTGCAACCAAGTTGGTCGATATTAAATTTGTAAAGTCATCATCCACCAGAATCATTTTTTATTTTTCTTATTTATTATGCAAATATTCCCCTAGCGTTCTTTTTCACAAACCTGGCAGCTTAGCAAAACCACTTACCCTCTTCATGGTCATGACACGTGCCTCTTTTTTCCATTTACGTTGACCTCATGCTGCACCTCCTCCCTCCTAACCATGCATGGAAGAACGTGGCCTGTCACCATGCAGGTCATGCGGAGACTGAAGTTTCCATGTGTTCACCTCCTCGTTCAATGTCAAAATTGGTGCCCTACTGCTACGGTTATCTGTCCTTGCACTCAAATCACGTGAAGCCGAATTGTCCTGCCGATCTTCATCAAAATGCAGCTTTCCTACCAAATCATTAATGAGCGTATCCTCTTTAATTTTTTTTGGCTCTCGATGATTCTTCAACAGTTGGCTTTATTGGGGAAGGTCTAATCCATGATCTGTATTTGTACTCGTCCACATTTTGCACCTCTTCGAGCTCCTCACAATCCAAATCAATATGTCTCAATCATCTACACCCATAGCAGAAATTTAAGAAGCGCTCAAATTTGTAGGAGAGCCATTGCTAAATTACCAAAATCATCCCGGATCTTCACTCGCCTCGTTAAAGGTTTTGATAAATCCGTCGAGACCTTAACCCACAAGTAATGACTCCAACCGCCACACCGTTCGATATCCACTTCCAGTACCCTCCCTGCCCTTTCGCCGACAGTATCAGCAACCTCCTTTATCATCCTTATAAAAGGGACATTATAGATTCTTAGCCAAAATTCCTCTGAAGCAAAGACAATTTCTTTTGGCAGAACATCACCATGGATACTCTTAAGAGCAAGGAGATGGTTGTCAAAAGACCATTGTCTGCCATGAAGCACCCTCACCTTAACCTCCTAATATAAAATTGGAACCCAAAGTGTTATCCTCACAAACCTGAAAGCCAAAACCTTTACTTGATTTCCACACAATTGAGAAAGTGCGCCTCATGGCTTCGATATTATTGATTTCGTTATATACAATTTCCCTGCCAAGCAAAGTTGATTTTGATTTCGTCCTCAATTTGATTAATGTGCCTCAATAATTTCCTTTGCTTCCTCCCCTGTAAACTCGAATTTCATCCATCTACAAGCCTTGCTCGATGCAATTTGGAGCCACCAAACAGTAGAGACAAACCCTTAACCCGGGGGACTCACTATTCAAACCAAAACTGTGGGAAACCCATAAAGCCTTGGTCGCGTGACTAAGAGAGAGAGTGAGACGATACTTTTTTCACAAAGTATATCATCGACTTGGGTCCATGTTGCATTATACACTCAAATCAAACACATTATTTTTTTAATCTCAAACATATAACTTATGTATATTAATTATTAACTATATGTATATTTGGTATTGTGTTACGTGTATATTGATATTAATTTATTTGTACATTAATGTTGAGCTATATGTATATTAGTGTTGAGTTACATATATATTGAAATTCATGAATAGATCAAATGGAATGAATTGTGAGTTCAAAACTAATTGACCAATGTACATACATGAATAATGTATATCAACACAGTTTTTTTATAATTTGTTACATTATTACTAGAGTATCGATTCAAAATTAATTTACTTTTCATTAATTTATTTTATAGATTTCAATGTACATATAGTTCAACACTAATGTATATGTAGTTAAGGTTCAATATACATGCAGTTCAATAATAATGTACATGCAGTTTAAAACTAATATACCTATATATATGCATAAACAATGTATATCAATTGAATTTATTGCATTGTTGTTAGAGTATCAATTCAAAACAAATATACTTTTCATTAATCTATTTTATTAATTTTAATGTACATTCAGTTAAGGGATAAGGTATATACAATTCAATATTAATGTATATACAGTTCAAAACTAATATACATACAGTTAAAGAATAATACATTTTAAAAGTAATGGACTAATGTACATGCAAAAACAATATATATCAATAAAGTTTTTTAGATATTTTTATATTATCGGTAGTGTATCATTTGAAAACTAATGTATTTTTCAGTAATCTATTTTATAGGTTTTAACATACATGCAGTTCAATACCAATGTACATGCAATTCAATACTAATGTATAATTATATGTTTTTTTTAAAAAAAGAATGTCACGCATGTGTGACACTTAAATGAAATGGTGCGTATTAATCTTGATTTATGTTGCAACATAAATCTAGATCCATAATATACATATTGGACTTTTTTTTAATCAATTAGTCATTTTCTATCTCGTGCATAAAATGTGAATACGATTAGTCGCAGGAGAATGTTCACAATCCAATTCTACTACCATATCTTTGTAATGAATCTTAAAATTGGCTCCTAAAATTCAAAGGTTTTCGAATTTTGACAAAATTGATCAATGTTTTTAATTTTGATAAAATTGATTAAAACTAATAAAATTTTGATAAATTTAGTAAAAATTCAAATTGATCAAAATAAAATGATATATCACGTGGCATGACAAACTAGCTGACATAAATTTTTGTAAACACAAATTAGTAAATAAGTTAATATTAGTTACTAACATCAATTAATATTATTTCAAATTATTTCAACTCAATATTTTAACATAATATATTATTCTATTTTGATCAATTTGAATTTTGGTTAGATTTGTTAAATTTTTACTAATTTTGGCTAATTTTACTAAAATTAAAAAATTGGTCAATTTTGTCAAAACTAGAAAAGGTTTGAATTTTAGGAGTTTAAAAAGTAAATGGTTTTGTGCCACTTACTAAATTAATGGAATTGAATGATAATAATAAATTTTAAATAAATTTAATATTTATTTTTATTTAATAATTAGTTAATTAATTGAATGATTTATTATTATTTTATTAAAAATATTATCGATTAAAAAAATAATAAAATAATTTTTTTTAAATTTATAATTATGTAAGAGGTAATTATAATAAAAGAGTACCCATTGATTCATATCTTTAATCTAATGTGACACAATTTCAAGATAAAATTTATTAAATTTGAGTGAAATAATTCTTGATAATCAATTCAACAAATAATATTAAGTATTTCAAAATCAAAAAATAATATTAATAGATAGCTATAAATTATATACTTTTAATCTTGTGCAATATAGTTTTAAGAGAGCATTTGTTAAACACTGAAGTAATTTTTAACAATTTATTACACTATTGTTACCTTTAAATACTTCTAATTTTGAATAATTCATAAATTAATTTAAATTTTAGTCTATTAATTAAAATTTTTTACTTTTTAGATTTTTCTAATTTCTTGTTTAGAAATTATTTAAAATTTTTTACTTTTTAGATTTTTTTTAATTTTATGTTTAGAAATTTTTGATTATATAATTGTAGCTTTATGTCTAAGATTTTTATTGTTTAGAGTTTTTTTTTTTTATTTTCTACCTAAAAAATATTTTTTATGTGACAATTAATTTTTCAAATTTCTATTTAGAATTTTTTATATGTCAGTTTTTCCTAACATAATATAAAATAATGATATATGACTATAATATATAAAATTGTTTCATAAATGGTAAGCAACTGTTTAAAACCAATTCTGAAACTGAAATTAATAATATATATTGAAACATGATTAAGACTATTTTTTTTTTTTTTTAAAATTTTTATTAGATTTAATTAAATACTCTTGTTTATGCTTAAAAATAATTTTGACTCGAGCTTTATTAAATGTATGCCCTAAAGATCAAGATCTATTAATTTTAGATCAAATTTGTACGTTTCAAAATACATCTTTCAAATCCATAATCTATAGTCTTTGATTTGTAATTCATTAGGTAAGAAAATCTTTTTGAGAATTGATCATTTGTTAAGTATGTTGGAGTAAAGTAGAAAATAAATTTGAAGTTTACTGAGGAATTAATAGGAAGGAAGTAAAGCGGGAAGATAAACACGTTTTAGAAACATGGAATAGTTGAAGAAGTTCAGAAAATAAAGTTGATGTTCCTTCGTTACTAAACATATGGAGTTTACAAAAGAAGATGTCTATTTCAGATGAAAAGATAGCAAAATACACGGAAAAACCAACATACGAACCAACACACAATAGCCAACTTGCCAAATCAATCTTCACAGTAGCTCTCAATCAGATAAAATCTTTAGTATTCCTTAATCATACTAATTTTCAAATCATTAGCTTAAATTATGTCTTTTAGCTCAAAATAATTATTAAACACTATATTTTTAACTTATAACTATTCCTTTTAGTTAATCAGATTCTTATTTATCAAGTTCATTGATAGGTAAATTTGTACATATATAACATTACTTAAATAATAAAGTTATGCGTAGAGTATTATTCTCACAAGGACAAGTTATTAAGTGCAAAAATTATATTAACCTTATCATTACTGAAACTAATCAAAAAGTAACGAATAAATTAAATTAATAAAATTAGAGAATACTAAGAAAAATCAATATAATTCAAACACTATGCTATTTTGATTTCACTAAAACCAATGTCATTTAATATACTTGATTAGTAATCTAATTTAATTATCTATGAAATGGTTGAATAACTCTAAAATTTCTTAAAACTCTATCTGATGTGTGCTAAGAAACTTAATCAACACCCAATATGTATAGAAATCAGTCAATTCTTTAATGTCTGTCATTATTCAAGTTGAATCCGCAAGTCAAGTTTTCACTTTCTTTCTAACTATATTCGTATAGTGTTTATTATCTAGATCAAGCATAAATATCTCATCTAGGTCTCAATTCATGGCAATAAATCAGTCAAATGGTGATCAAGTATTCAATAGCATTAAGCATAATAATAAACACTTTACAAAAATAAAGAAAATTACCTCATATAAATTAAATAATCAATATCTAAATTACATCAATTAGTTAAATTAACCTAATAAATAAAAATAAATAAATAAAGCCAAGAAAACTAACAAGAATATAAAATAAAAAGAGAAAGGAAGAGGAAGATGATGAATAATGATAAAAACTCTTTGAAGCGCAAAATTCTCTCTTAGAAGTTGTTGTCACCAGCCTCCTCCATGAGGAGTTTCTTCAACCTCTCAAAACACTCCTATTTGAATGCCTAAGTCCACTTTTATAGTAGGATTCTCATCTCTTAAATAGGAAAATAGATCACAACCCTAAGAGAATATAATTATGAATATATACCAATAATATAATTATGAATACATAAGAATTTTCATCTAGAGTTATTCGATTTGGAATAGGAAAATATTAAATAATATATTCATTTTTGGAATTTAAGGTAATCTTAAGATGATATAAAAATTTTTCAAATAGTTCTAATTAAGTCTCTTCAAAGAATATGAAAGAAATTCTAAGAAAATCACAAGAATTTTTCATCTCATATAGACTTGACAAATTGATCTTTTTTCAGTTAAATAATCATAATTTCTTCTAGAAAATATAATTTGTGAATCATTTAAAGTGTATGAAACTAAACACATAACAATTTCATATGTATTTTTTTCAATTTTTCTCTTACATAGTACCATTTTGAGTTGAAAATTGACCATATAAAGTTGAAATTATGAATATTGACTCTTTTTTATTTTATTTAAAACCAAACCAAACTATAAAAACAACATAAATCTAAACTACTACACATAAAAATAAGAATTTTTAATATTTAGTATTAAAGATATAAAAATATATATATATAAATATTGAGCACTTTAAATACCACTAAACTTAACTTTTTTATATTCTTCAAGTAAAAGGAAAATTTTAAAATAAAAAATTCTATAAAAAAATATGTGCTCATGCGATATCTTAAGATCACTTGAACAAATTTTAGTTGGTATAATAAAAAAAATATGATATTCACCAAGCTCAATTTTTATCCAAATATTCTTTATCAGACTTAAAATCCTTAAGGTGTGTGTGAGCAGTCCATAATCAATTCAACTTATACACTTCAAGATAGACCATTAAAATTAGTAAATCAAGTCAATTTCTAAACAAGTTAAAAACTTGAATCACCATATACCTTTTTTTCATATCCCTTTCCTCTAATGTGAATGAGCTCCATAATCAAAAATCAAAAGGTCTTTATTAGACTTGTAATAGTAGGCTAAGGGTATTGGTTAATTAAAGAAAGGAAAAGGATAAAACAAAACAAGAAAAAACTAGATGAAAAGAAATACAAATATTCATAATGAGAATTAAATTTATAGCATAATAGAATGCTAATTTTAAATTTCAAACTTAACTCTCTTTATCCTTCAAATTTTTACCTTGATTATTTCAATTTTTTCCTTTTTTTCTGTTTTTTTTTCACCTAATAGAATATCCAAACTTATTTCTTTAATGAAATTGGGTTGTAAACTCATGTACAACTCATAAATCTTTATTGTATTTGCATTCTCTAAAAAATATAATTTTGTTTCTAGATTTCATTTTAATGAATTAATTTTCTTGAAAGGGTAACGATGAATGATGATGTTATAAGGTCAGGATAATACGGTATAACAAAAAAAATGCTTATATATACTTATTGAGTATATTTATTAGGCTTAAAAGGGTAAATTAGTGACCATGATAAAAGAATAGATAACAAGCTAGAAATATCATCCAATGCATACCTAAGTCATCTCTTTAGTTATGTGTTGTCTAGGATTTCACTTTAAGGGATAATGAAATAAATTCTAGGGTGCAATCAAATTAATAAAATCTTCTAATTAAGATGATTTTTTTCAAAAATTACGTACATCAAAAAGAAAATTAATTGCATATACAAAAATTCTTAAGAATTTAAATAAGATAAAAGCTCACATGAGAATCGATCTCAAATGATGATAAACTTTAATTTTTTAATCGTGATATGCAATACCAATCTCTTTTAGCTTTTTCAATTCTAGAGTTAAAATAAATCTTCAGCCAGAATTTAACAAAAATAAACAAAATTGACTTATTTTATGCTTTTTCTTTTTTTTTTAAACAAACGTAATCTTAAATGAAATTAAATCCTATACCTCCAAATTTAAAATTCGCACTGCCCTCTATGTAATCAAAAGTAAAAGTTAGAATGATACTTCCCTTCCAAAATGAGAAGACATGACACCACAAGGAAGAAAATTCTACATCTAAGTACCTTCAAATTCTACAAGAAAACAAAGTTAAAAGTTAAGGAAAACTAAAAACTAAAAATAAAAAATAAAACTTAGGTTGCATCCTGAGAAATGCTTTATTTAAAGTCTTTACCTAGACTAGTAGAAGACTTACTATGTACGCAATCGAATATGTGGAAACATTCTTGGAAGACCTTCAAAGTTGTATCTCTTCAGTTTGTCAGCATAGCCTCAAGATATTGCTTATATAATGCTCTTAGTATCTCTTCCTTTGATTGCGTAATGCAAGCTCCATAGGTGTTTTGTAGGGATTGAATCATGAAGATTTTATTTCAATTTTGTTTTTCAAATCCTATTAAGAAGCAATCCAAAATTTTAAAAGATGGTTTGATTTAGAGGATTATGATGCCATAAGTCCACTTATATTTTTCATAACCAGGTTCAATGGATGGAGCAAATGAGAGTGTATCTTATTTCAACTGTTATTTCTTAATGATTAATTACTCTAATAAGATGACACTAGATTCCTCAATTTAAATTTTTCGTAGGTATATCCTTATTGTCTTGCCCTAAATCATCATTATGTAGGTACATAGGCAATATTTCCTAAGCTTTCAAGCTCATCTCTACTTTTGAATTTTTAATGGGTATCTCTTGCTTTTGACGTGGAAGTAATTTTTCATGTTGAATTGCCAACTCAAGACGTTCCCTTCTCTTCAGATAAGTTTTGTCAACTAACTGTATTTGCTTTTTTAACTCATTTGTTCCATGCTTAGCCTTTCTCACTCGCATCCCACTTGGCAGCAAAACGCTTAGCAAGGACTCCCAAATTTAAACATTCATCATGGTATTGATAACTGCGATTATTTATACTATTCCATGGGATATTGGCTTGCTCCCCACTATACCTCATATTGTTATAGCTTGGGTATGGAGCGTATTTCTACTGATGATAAACCGACACACAAGAAATTTAACCCATATTTGATAGTGGGTATGGATTTTTCCATTAACAATAAATATGCATATAGTCCACCACACCATTGGCATAATTTTAAATAACAGTAGCACACAAATACTCTAATTTCCTATAAAAAAAAGTTTACTTTTTTTGGTCAAGATAGCAAATTCATTATTGTACCATTCATCATGTCAAAACATGCTAAAAAGATTTTAAAAAATAAAAATAATTTAAATAACACAAAGAGAAAAGAAAGAAAGATATGAATAAAATTAGATAAATGAACAATATAAAAAAAAATGTAAAACGAGAAAAGAAAATGAAAAACGAGAATAAAATAAAACTACTTAAAACTAGCTTAGACCACATGAACATGAAAAGAGAAACACGTAAGAGAAGAAACACACAAGTTAAAAAAAATCTACTCTAACTTAAGAAAAATTAACCTTTTTTTAGCTAATTAATGAAATTGTAATAAAGCAAAACTAGCTTAAGTAATTTAAAGACTTTAAACTAGAAATAAACCCAAATTAAATATTAACTCTAATTTTAATAAATTATAAATAAATAAATAAATAATAATTATAATATCTCAAAGAAAACTAATCCAATCCTTGATCTAATATAACAAATAAAGAAAAGGAAAGAAAAATTAAGGATCAAAAGGGGAGAGAATAGTACTAAGTAAATAAAATTTGTAAAAAATACAAAAGAACAAAAGATAAGAAGACCAAAACTAATCTAACTTTTAATGATTAACTAAGAAGATAAAGACGTCAAATAAAGAAAATAAAAACAAAGACCCTAATTATGGTGCAAATTATGAATTAACATAAAGACATAACAAGAACTAGCAACAAACTAAATAGAAAATTGCACAATAACTAAAATATTAAATATAAATAATAAAATAAAAATTTAAACTATAAATGTTTAAATTGATAAAATGGTTACCTAGTATTGATATTAATACGACACACTCTAGCATCAATACAAAAGAATTTAATAGATATAATTTACAAGTACACAATTGATCAAGTAATAAAGTTATGAGTAGAGTATCATTTCACAAAGATTGGTTATTAAGTTTCAAAAATATATTAACTCTATTATTATTTAAACTAATAAAAAGTGATAAATAAATTAAAGCACAACAAAATTGAGACTAATTAATCAAGTTAAAGAATAACAAGAAAAACCAATATAATTCAAGCACTAGAATATTTTGATTACTTAAACTAATCCAATTTAATTTATCTGATTGATAATTTAATTTAGTTATCTATGCAATGGTTAAATAACCCTAAAACTTTTTTGCATTTCTCTTCCAATGTGTAACAATAATATTGATCAATATCCAATATGTATAGAAATCAATCAATTTTTTAATATTATAATTGTATAAATTATATATTTATGATTATATATTATTATTATATAAATTATAACTATATTATAAATTAGAAAATTATATCTATGGTTATTCAAATTGGATCTTATAGGTTCGATGTTTAGTGTTTGCCTTATTTTGGTTGATTATTTTGTGAAGGTCCTATGTGTTCTTAAATAATTTGTTTATGTTATGATTTGTATGTGTTTTATATGGTAAGAGATGTTATTTGAGGCATTTTAGGTAAAGGAGTTAGGGGTTGGAAAGATTAGTGGTATTGGTTGAACCCCTAATGGGAGCATTTTCAACTGCCAATCTTTCCAAGCCATGGAATTTCACTTAGGGGTGTAATCGAACTAAGTCAAACTAAACTATGTCAGACTAGAGCTTGACTTGAAAACTCGAGCTCGATCAAGTACTCGAATACTTAAGTTAGACTCATTTATTTATATAATTTTTTTTTTTATAAATCCTGAAAATTGAAATGTGGGTTTGAATGAGCTCGATTAAGTTCGAATAAGCTCGATTAAACATGGATTGACTAAGCTCGACTGATAATGCCTAAGCTCAATTAGACTCGCAAATCTTTCGAGTCAAGTATTTTGATACTTGAATTTAGCTCGCTCGATTACTCAAGTAGCTAAGACTTGAGTCGATTTTGAGTATTTTTTGAGTCGATTTCGAGTAGTTTGCGAGCTGTCTTAGTTCATTTACACTCCTAATTTCACTAGCATGGCAAGGCTTGGCTTGGAATTGTACCACCTTAGGAAAAGTTACTTTTGGCATTCAAACTTTAGGTTCGACAACCAAAAGTGTTAGTTGCAAGCAGTTTTCCAAAAGTTTAACTTACCTCATACTTAAACATATCTTTTATATTTCAAGTTATGATCATGCTAGAGGAAGTGATATTATGCCATAATTAAGTTTGGTTGTGTTTATTTGGGATATAATAACCTAATCCATTATGGTTTAGTAGTGTGTTATGTGTGAAGTTATATAATAACCTTTTCCATGATGGTTTAGTAGTGTGTTATGTGTGAGGTTGTTTCTATGTTTTATGATGTTAAATGAACCCTTGAGAGTTATTTGACACTCTAGACTATGAGTTTAAAGTTTTACAAAAGTCTTTATGGTTACCCTTTATCTTGGTTTAAGGTAAAGATGGGAATAGATGCCTTTGGTAAGTAATTAGCTTATTTTTATATAAACGAACCTAGTTTTGTGAATATAGTTAAGGAAGTAAATCCTTTAAAGGATATAAAGATATAAAGATCTTTCATAGGACCTTCTAATTGTAAGGTAATAGTTCTACCTACTCATAAAATCTAAAAGGATTCTATTAGCCATAAAATATTCTATTTATTTTGTTAGAACCCAACTTTTAAGCTAAGTTAATTCTAAAGGATTTTATTTCTCTCATATGGAATCGCTTATGTTATCTAAAAAATGTTCCTCACTCCAAGATTAGTGATATTGGTTGCTTTGAACACTATCCTAGTATGATATGCAAAATATTTGGCTGAAAATTCATTTTATCCATTTTTAAAAATTTTGTCATAAGAATTATTGAATTTCCCAAACACTATCACTTAGTGACATTAGAAATTGGTGTAAGCTTGAAACCAAACTGGGCCATATGCCAAGTTAGTTTGCACACCTAATATCAGTTGTTCTTGAAACAATTCTATTATTTAACATAGTTGTTATCACATGATTATTTGCTAAAAGATTGAATAATGGGATTAGTCTTACTTAGACCAAACTTGTGTGGATTTATTTATAAAACCATTTAACTTCTTAACCATTTCTTAGCCTATTGGAGGTTGACTAAAGGTGTGTCTAATTATTCTAGTTTTGTATTAGAAACCTAAGTTATAGACTCGATGTATCTATAATTAATCAAAAACTAAATCTTAACATACTATAAATATTGTTTATTGCAATGTGTGGCTGATATGGCAACCCAAGACAGGGTGAATTGAATTGTAAATAAAAACAAACATGAACACAGTAGAAGCAAACACACAAATCAAACACAAAGATTTTATAGTGGTTAAACAATGTGTCTCCTCTACTCTTTATGTTTTCATTAGGCCTTTCTATTCTTTTTCCAGGCTTAAGAACAAAACCTTCCCTTTTTTACGCTAAGAAAGAACCTTCACTTTTATAGACTCAAGGACAACCTTTCTCTTTTCAAGGTTTAAGGACAACCTTCCATTTTCAATGCTCAAGGAGAACCTTCCCTCTTCAAGGCTCAAGGATAACCTTTCCCTTTTATAGGCTCAAGGACAACCTTTACAATCACTTTCTTTTACAAGGAACAAGAGAACCAACCTAACCCCTAATATTTCCTAAGGTACAAATGCCTTTTAATTAGGCAACAAATGCACTTTCAATCTCAAGAAAACCTACTCTCAAAAAGAGTAACAAAGTAATCTCACTCTACCCAAAAATATAAGCAACACCCAAAAAAGTTTGCACAAAAAATTATAAAGATGTTCACACTTATTCATAAGGTTTTTCTTACATTTCTAACCTTTAAAAATGCTCCTTATGTAGCCAAACTCCAAAACTAGCTATTGAAACAATCGATGTTTAGTTTGATAGCTTGTCTACAAAATTAGATGTTAGAGATGACAACACTTATTTTTCATCAACTTCTATTGAACTTATAATGGTTATGTCCAGCGTTCATTCTTCATCATTCAACACTCGTTAGCTTTGACAACAATGCTTGTTGGAGTAAGAACAATGCTCATTGTTCATTTTCATAAAGCTTAAACTTTGCGCCCTATTTTTCAAACTTTGCATAATTGCTTTTCATGCTTATTGAGCAATTCACAATGTCCATTGGAAACATCTTCAATCCCTATTGAGAAGGGCCAATGCTTATTTTGAATTCCAAATGGTTTAGCTTAAGCTTGGATAGTTTTCCTAGACCTGTTGTGAATATGCAACGCTTGTTGCTAGACTAGATCAATGCCTGTTATGAAACTACAACACCCGTGCCGAGATCCAGCATAACTCAAGCTGGAGCACTTTTCTAATGTCTGTTGCAAAGGGACAACATCCATTACTGGGTCCAAAAGACTTTGGCAAAATAGCAGCATCCAATCAACTTCCAATGTTTATCCTTCAATGTTCGTTGAATGGTCCAATGCCTATTAGGAGATATTTAATGACTGTTGAACTTGCACAACACCCATTGAACTTGTTGTACCCCTTTAATATTTGTCAAGTCCAAGGGTCACATGTTCTCTAAACATTCTTTCCTTTTTATTCACAATAATCTGTCCTTTTAATGTTTGTTGGCTTTATTTAAATCATCCAAAAACATTAAAATATAAACATTAGAACTTCTTTTTATTTTGTTATAGTTTGTTATCTTTCAAAATAATAGTTTTGTTAAAGTAGAGGAGTGAGTCCAAGGACTTGGGGTCACATGTTCTCCAAACATTCTTCCCTTAGCATTTATAACATTGTTGACTACTTAAGCAGTTTCCATTCTAAGTAAATCTTAGATGGATCATCACACTTGAATGTCTCCTTGTACACCATAATGTTATCTAAATGGATTAGCTATTCAGTTATGGAATCCTCATTTTGATTCATCGTGATTAGTTGAGTTGTTCATAATTTAAATTCATCTATTTATGTTTTCTCCTCTAATGAAAAAAAAGGAAACAAGCCTAAGGATCCACTTCAAATCTAATTTCTAATAACAAGAAGAAGGATAAAATAGTTAAAGGAAGCTATTGCAGCCTTTGTTCAAGAGAAAGTATCGCATGGACTTGGTATAGTTCAAGAGGGAAGTGAATTAGAGCATTCGATCGAAGCTTGTCCAAATGATGTAATTAGGGGTTCCACTAATGGGTCTTATCTAAGCTTAAACAAGGCCTAAATAAATGTAATTTCAATTCAAAATACTTTCGTTAGACCCTCACTGACTAGCCCAACAAAAGAAGCCCAGTTATAAAATCCATTTTAGGACAATACATAAGACAAAACATATTGGATAAAATTATTCTTATTTTAAGGAAAAATATGTTTCAAAACATGTATCAAAACATATTTTAAGGTTTTTCTATTTAGCCAATTCAAAAATTTGATCAAGATTTGACAAGATCTTCTCAAGGTTGCCTTGTTGGAGAGGACTTTGTCCCATTGGCTAAATTCTCTTCCAAGTTTAGTTAGGATTCTTTAGTTAGCTATTTCATCTTTTAAACAACCTTAAATAAAGGAATTTTAGTCATAAAAGCAAGCATCACTGAATCTTGTTAGCCAATGGCATGCTTTCTCTAGTTGTTTAGTTTTAGTTAACTAGTTTATCCATTTAGGTTTAGGTTACTTGTAAATTCGGCCAAGGCTTTGTAAGGCTGAATTAGATGATTTCTTTTAGGATTTTAAAGAACTATGTAAGGGCATTTAAATCCATATTCAGTCATGAATAAAAGATTAGCAATTATTCTTCTTTTAATTTTTGCTTTTGTGAGATTAATTATCTTCATGAGTTTTTGAGCAGACTTGGTGAGATTATTGGATGAAGGCTTAATAATTTCAAAACTTGTTAATTTTAATTTTAAATTGGCTTAGTTGATTTAAGGTTTAAGCTAACATAACTTTGAATCTTTATAACTTAGGTTGCTAGAAACAAGTTTTCCAAAGGTTTAGTTGGGATTTGAAGATCAAAATCTAATACTTAGTTTGATAGATTTTGGGAAACCAATCTTAAGCATACAGGTAAGGATTCCATTCAACCTTGTTCATACCATCGTTTTTGTCTTTTCTTAATATCCTTAATGTTTTTATATCTTTTGAATATTTTCCTTTTAATAGGATATCTTATTTTAGAACTTTCCTCATTTTATGATGGATAACCATACCTTCCAAAAACATACTCAATTTGAGAATAACAACTTTTATACAAATAAGAAAGTGGTTTTGCGTCTTTTGTTACTTGGAGTTTAATACATGCCTTTCTCATCACATACCTTATCACTTGCATCTTATTAGTTATGTGCCCTAGGTTAATGCTTGTAATGGATTTTTTTTATATTGTCATGTTGATTTTTATTAAATATGTCTTTTTATTTACAACTAAATGATAAATTTCATTAATAGTTAATTCTACCTAATGTCATCAAGTGTGTGACTTGATAGTAAAATGTTTAGCTATAAAGAACTCTATTCTAAACTATCCTTAGTAGGTCATTATTGTTGGGATAATAATGAAAAAAAACTAGTATGTGTTTGATTGATGACTATGTTTTACTAGTCATAGATATATGATATTAAGCCAAACACATAGATATATGTTTAAGAAACATTATATTGGATCAACTTGCTATGAAAACACTACATGGATTAATAGTCATAAGTGATTCTCATACAATAGTATTAACTTAATCCTCTGATTTGAAAATCACCATAAATATGATGAACTTCATGTTTTGACATAGTCCAACATTATCTTTAATATGATGATCATACATACTAATATTGGAAATGGAGTAAATCATAAAAAGGAATATGAGTGATTGAGAAGGAATTTGTCCCTCATATATTTTTATAACAAATATAAAGGTAATCAATGTCATTTTATATCAATCTACTTAGAGATCGAGAAAGAATTGAACTATATAGGGATGACATGATCTATGCCTTATGTTCAATTGGGATATAATGTGATAAAAGGATTATAATACTATTTGTGAAATAGGTTAGGTTGGATTATGGACCTTCACATAATTTAGGCAGTGATATTGTCTTGCTAGATGCCACTTATGATTCATAGGTCAAAAATAAGTTTTGAGCCACTACCAACATTATGTAAACCTACAGGGTCACACACATAGAATAGGCCCAAAGCAAAATTGGGTTTATTACTCTTTTTACTTATAGTTAAGATAATTAAAGACTTTATCTAAATTGTTTTAAATATTTATTTTGATTTTAAAGGTTAAAAATGAAATTAGATATTTTTCTTTTTATTTGTATCAATTGGTATAAAATATCTTAATGATATATATATATATATATATATATATATATATATATATATATATATATATATATATATATATATATATGACACTGGTTGGGTTGTGTGGGGGTACAGAGTGTTTCACAATGTGCTTTGAAAAAAAAAACAAAGAGAGAGA
>CATIWR010232855.1:0-26804 GCA_949677035.1 Omphalea diandra | reverse complement strand
AAGATTATCACTTGGACTCTCGCCATTTGACAATCTCTTCACCACCTGCTGGTACATTTTCCTTGGACATTGTCACTGAGATATATCCTCAGAAGAACACATCATTAGAGGTGATACATATATTCTTCCTTCCTGCAATTTTCTTGTTATATGTGGCCTTCATGGCCTATGATGATTTTTAACTTCTTTTTGTAGGGACTCTACAAGTCGTCTGGGAATTTCTGCACTCAATGTGAAGCAGAGGGTTTTCGCAAAATTACATTCTATCAGGTTAATTAATGGAAGAGCTTTAAATCTACTATTCATTATTACAGAATGCTTTTCTGATTCCACTTGTTTCATTCCAATTGGTTACAGGATCGCCCAGATATAATGGCAAAATATGCATGCCGGATTGAAGCTAATAAATCATTATACCCGGTATTGCTGTCTAATGGAAATCTTATAGAACAGGGAGACCTTGAGGTGATCTCTTTTTTTTTTTTCTTTTTTTCCTTTAAAGTTGTGTTGCTCTGACTTTCCCCTTCCCAAATAATTGGCACTGTCTTTCCTTTTTGTTGTCTGGTTCCACTGCAGGGTGGTAAGCATTATGCACTTTGGGAGGATCCCTTCAAGAAACCTTGCTACTTGTTTGCCTTAGTTGCTGGACAGTTGGAGAGTAGAGATGACACATTTGTTACTTGTTCTGGTCGAAAGGTTTCATTAAGAATTTGGACCCCAGCCCAAGACGTACCGAAGACTGCTCATGCTATGCTTGCACTTAAAGCTGCAATGAAATGGGATGAGGATGTAAGTATCTTTTACTCCCAAGCTGTTTCCAGTCATAATCTAAAAGTTGTTTTATTGATTGTGGTTGTAAGTTACTTGGCTTATAATTTCTAAATGTTATGAACAGGTTTTTGGTCTTGAATATGATTTAGATCTCTTCAATATCGTCGCTGTGCCAGATTTTAACATGTAAGTGAAAATTTTGCTTGACAAAGATTAATTCCATGCCTTTTTTTAAACCTTGTCCATGATTTTTACACCTTGTCCATGATTTTTACTATAATATATTTTCCGCTTGCACTTAATTGTTGATGCTACTTGTGTTTTGATCAATTGTCAGGGGAGCTATGGAGAACAAAAGTCTGAATGTATGCCTTACAACTTTCTTTAGTTTATCATCCTTGATATCTGATCATTTCCACGTGATCTTACTAATTTGGATTTGGATTTTTGTCAATAGATTTTCAATTCCAAGCTTGTTTTGGCATCTCCAGAAACTGCATCAGATGCAGATTATGCTGCAATTTTGGGAGTTATTGGTCATGAGGTTGATAGTTTATATCCGAAACGTGAATTACGCCAAACATTTTTTTCCCTTAAATTAGAGGAATATATTATTTTGACCTTTTTTTATCTTGTTTTTCTCATGCAGTACTTTCATAACTGGACTGGCAACAGGTTGGCTTATCCCATTGGCATAAATCTCTTTTTAGCAATATATATGTTACTTTTTTCCCTTATTTTTCTTTCTGTCTTTACTTTCTGTTATTACATTCTGTTTTACAATGCTGAGATGAGATTTATGTCCTCAAATGTCGTCGTCATCTACTTTTTTTTTTTTGGGCTTTTGTTCAAACATGTGATGGAACTTGGTTTAATTGCTAAGTGAACAATTGCAGAGTGACTTGTCGTGACTGGTTCCAGCTCAGCTTAAAGGAAGGTCTCACTGTATTCCGAGATCAGGTACAGCTTTCTTCTTTCTTCTTGTGGTGGTCGATGAGTGTCAATTATATTCTGACATATCTTCTATGTGTTAACATAAAATATGTACCATCACCAGGAATTCTCATCAGACATGGGAAGCAGAACTGTAAAGAGGATTGCTGATGTTTCAAGGCTTCGAAATTATCAGTTCCCACAGGTTTCTAATTTTCCTCGACTTCTAGGAGTTTCTTTCCTTAAGTCTTATACCATAACTTATTCATAAGTCTACATATTTCTATTGCTTCCATGTGTATTCTCATGGAATATGGGTACCAAACTGCATGTAGATGCTGATAAATCTGGTTTGTAATAATCCAGGATGCTGGTCCCATGGCTCATCCTGTACGACCACACTCTTACATCAAGGTTTGAAATCAACTTACTAGATGACAGCTTCTTGGGAAGTTTTTAGCTTACTTCAAAGCTTAACTAAATGTTTTTAGTGTGCTTTATTCATGCTGTTGTTTTCTTTTGTTTCTGCAGATGGATAACTTCTATACAGGTAAGTATTTGTTCCTTTTGACCTGCTAAGTTAAAGCTTACATAGAATCCTTATCTTGGAAAGGTGGTTTCTCGTCTTTGATGTTTCTCTCTTTTTACAATGCTGGTATGGTTCTGCATGGGGCTGTGCAACAACTTCAACTTGCAGTCACAGTATGTTTTGGCAACTTGTTTTGCATAATCTCTTAAGTTCATTCAGTATAGATTCTCTTCTTCATGTTATCAGAGCTCTGATTGCTCTTTTATTTTTTGGTTTTTCGTTTTCTTCAACAGGTGTATGAAAAGGTTTGGCTCTTTTACCCCTTCATGTATGTGTGTGCGCGCGCGCGCGTTGTTCACAGGCGCCAATTGTTTACTCGTGTTTCAGGGAGCCGAAGTTGTCAGGATGTACAAAACCTTGCTGGGGAGTCAAGGGTTCAGAAAGGTATAGCATGAGCATGTGCTTAGACATTGAATTGATAATTATGTCATAAGATACTTAGCTTATATTGTATTAGCTTATTTCATACAGTTGCTCATCCTGGGGAATTCAGTGATGCATTTTTTTAAAAAAAATATTTCAGGGCATGGATCTTTATTTTAAGAGACATGATGGACAAGCTGTAACCTGTGAAGATTTCTTTGCTGCCATGAGAGATGCTAATGATGCAGATTTTGCTAATTTCTTACTATGGTATGGATTTCTTTAGGGTATAGTGGAATATACACCTGCGCACTTTCTTTTTTCATAAGTGAACAAAATGATCCTGGACATTTCAAAACATGAATGATTTAGTTCTTCTAGAAAAGCAGTGACGGAGCTGTTTGCTAAATTTGAAAAAAAAAAACACATATATATGTGTTCAGGTGATTATTGTCCTCTCTCAAGGCATTTAAATCCCTATATTATCCTTCCTCCTCTATCTCTCTCTCTTCTCCCCTTTCTTGTCTCCCTAGGTAATGTCTGTCCCAACCTGAAATAACCGGCCTGCCTGTTAAAGGGGCAGGTCATAGATTATTGACTCAAAGCAGGTTCAGCTCAGGGCAGGTAATGGGGGAACCTGACCCACTTATCTGTAAGAAATATTTAATTTGTTTTTCTTGTAAATATATGTCATGAATATGTATGAGATAATAAATGAAAAGTAGAAGTATGCAAATAGAAACTAAAATGAAACAAAAAAAAAGGCTAATGTATTTTATTATTAAAAAAGGGAAAAATAAAGTGAAGGAGATATAAATGGGTAATTCCCACCATTCTTTGAGATTATGCCCACCTATGTTGAAGTCAAGGTGGTGCAGCGAATAATATTTTCAGCAGGTTTCTTATAGATTTTGTCAAACCTGCTTGTCACCTGATCCATGGCTATCTCCATTACTGTCACAAATCCCAAGCAATGCCATATCATAGCCACTGAATTAAAGAAGTACATGTCAAAACCACCTTTAGGTGGAGCTTAATTGATGAAGGGAAAGATCCCAAGCTTATATTGTCTAAAGGGTGGAGGTTTTCATCAATGATTGCATTTGTGTTTTTATTGCTCCTGAACTCCTGACTGCGTTTTGGAGCTTGGCTTTGGTGGAGTTATTCTCAGTGAGTAAAATGTCTTTAATGTGTGGAGATTCCACCTCCATGTTATGATTTAGGCCATATCCTATAAGTTTGTTGCTTAATTTGGTTTTGCAATGTACATGGGATTTTGATTTTTGGATGAAATTGGGAGATCATAGTAGGGATAAGATGATTTTAGTCAAGCCAAAAATCAAAACAGAGAAGATAAAGCAGAAGTCAATAGATTTAATAGCTTAATTGATCATTAATATAAGGTGACAGTTTTGGGAATAAATTAGAGATAAAACCTTTTAAGTCTAAGAGGGTATTCTGGAGGCTAAAATTTTTATTCTGCCATTAACTAACAACATTTTGCTTGAAACCCTAATGGAACAACTGTTTTGTTAATGGAACTGAATGTTCATGACCTAGTTCGTAATTTGTCTTTCTTTTAATTCATATCTTTCTTTTAACTGTTTTCCTGTTTCTGCTGCTTGCTTTGATTTTTGTGCTTTGAAATACAATAAAAACTACAGGTATTCCCAAGCTGGTACACCTTCTGTGAAAGTTGAATCATCATACAATGCTGAAGCTCAGACTTTCTCCTTGAAGTTCAGGTATATTACACTAAGAACTTTGTTACAAGAAATAGTGGGCTTCCTTACTTAAATGATTTTTCCCATCTTGATTGTGCAGTCAGGAGGTACCATCAACGCCAGGCCAACCAGTTAAAGAACCCATGTTCATTCCTGTGGCATTAGGTCTACTTGATTCAAGTGGCAAGGACATGCCTCTCTCCTCTGTTTTTCAAGATGGAACATTGAAGTTTATAGCGACCAACAATCAGCCAGTATACACAACTGTTCTTAGAGTAACCAAGGTCAGTGGGGAGCTCACGCTTTTCGTTGTTCACACGTTTGACCTGCTTTAACCTTGTATATCTTGGTAGCTAGAACTGATGGACCTATGTTCACACTTTCTCTCATTCACCCTAGTTTTGGCCAAGGATGAACATGCATACACATGTATTTATGCGGAAATTCTGCTAGTCTTGATACAAATAATTCTTTCAAGGTGAAAGTGCTTCTAAATAGTTGACCATTAGTAAACCCATTCCTTTTACCAAATATTAAGAAAAATAAAATATTACAATATTGTTTATGCCGTGTTGAGAATGACCATAGATTCTCGGCTGAGCACGTTTAATTTAGGACACATACAAACTAATTAGATGGTGATAGATAGTGATTCTCTCTTTTTTTATATCCTTAATTGTATTTCATGTGAATGGTTGGGCCAATATTGCTTGTGAAAAGTCAGATAATTAAAAAAAAAAAAAAAAGAAAGACAATAAATAAAGAATTTTTTAAAAACAACTTAATTATGATAAAAAATATCCTTGCGATTTGCAGTTGGATTTTTCTTTTATGCTTTTCGGTTTTTCTAGCAAGGATATGTAAATCTTCTGTTGCTGCTAAGCAGAAAGAAGAAGAAGTTGTCTTCTCTGGCATACATGGGCGGCCAGTTCCTTCTATATTGCGGGGTTATAGTGCTCCTATCCGACTTGAATCTGATCTCTCTGACAGTGATTTATTTTTCCTCCTTGCCCATGATTCAGATGAATTCAACCGGTTTGTCTTTCTCCAAGTGTTTGTTCTTCTTCATTTTAGAGTCAAGTTGATTGATGGAAAGCTATTTATGTACTTTATGGCTTTCTGTTTTAGTTGGGAGGCTGGACAGGTCTTGGCCAGGAAGTTGATGCTGAGCTTAGTGGCTGATTTCCAACAAAATAAGCCATTGCTTCTAAATCCAAAGTTCGTGGATGGGCTCAGATGCATACTTTGTGACTCCAGCTTGGATAAAGTATGTCAAGAATTTTGTCTTATTCTCTCTTTTCTTGTGGTGAGGAGCAAATAGGAGAGAGAAGATGAATGCACTAATTAACTTAAATTTCCTTTGTATAAATTTAGGAATTTATTGCGAAGGCAGTAACTCTACCTGGAGAAGGAGAAATAATGGACATGATGGAAGTTGCAGATCCTGATGCTGTTCATGCTGTTCGATCTTTCATCAGGAAGCAGCTTGCCTCCGAACTGAAAGCTGAGTTTTTGAGCACAGTAAGACATCTACCATAAGTTACATAGAACATAATATATTGTCACTCTTTCATGTCTTCATTTCTTTATCAATCATTATTATTGAATAACATTTTTGTTGTGCTTGATAGGTTGAAAATAATCGAAGCTCAGAAGAGTATCTGTTCAACCATCCTAACATGGCTAGGCGTGCTCTGAAAAATGTTGCTCTTGGTCCGTGTTTCTCAGGATTGCATTTTTTTAAGATTGTTGAACTAAAAGTATCCTTTCCTAACTATTTGCATATTTTCTTTGTCAACCACCTGTAGCATATCTTGCATCCCTGGAAGATGAGGAATTAACAAAACTTGCACTAAGTGAGTACAGAACTGCCACAAATATGACAGAACAATTTGCAGCACTGGCAGCCATAGCCCAGAACCCTGGTAAAACACGTGATGAAGTATTGATTGACTTCTACAGAAAGTGGCAGCATGACTTTTTGGTGAATCTCTAACTCAGTTTCTCTGATTGCTTAAATGAAACTATTTCATATGTTGGTGCTGTGATTTGTTTCATTAAAAGGGATGATGTTTTCACAAAGCATGATGATATTGGCACTCTTCAAAGTTTTGGCACTCCCATACCAAATTTATTATTCAATATGACTAATATACCCTTATAATATTGTAGAGATTTTCTATACTATATTTACTAGGTAACGATTCCATTAAATTTACCTTTGCCTTGGTAAAAATGAATCAATGATATATGTCAAAAAATTAAACATTGACAAAAATCTGGAAGCTAATAAATGTTGAAAATATTTATAATAATATTGTCATTTTAGCCTCTTAAAGAATATAACGGTATTATATAATTTCTATAATATATATTTATTATATTTTATCATATAATTAAATTATTATGATCTTTATTATATTAAAATATTATTATAAAATTATCATATATTTGTTATATGTATATTACTTAAATGCTTGAACATTAAGAAATAATTTATGTAATATGAAATATTACCTTATAATTTTCAAAACTAAATTAAGCACATTGTTATTTTACTTTAAATATCTCTCTTTTTCGTAAAATAATTTATTTTTTAGTAACATTGATTCTTTCTTCAGTTATGATAAGTACATAGCGAAAAAACATATGATTTTTATATTAAAAATTTAAAAGAAAATTATATTAATGAGTGCTAACAAATAATAGTACTAGAGTATTAATTTTAATTATGTTGTAGTTTTTTTAGAATAATTATATTGTATATTCAATTTAATAAAATATCTCATAATATGTAGTAACTTTACATTTCTTATTTTTAGTGCACTTTTATACATAATGGCTTTTATATGAATTACAATAATTATGATAAATGTTTAAAAATATAAAAAAATGTGAGTTTTTTTTAAAAAAATTAACAATGTAACTAACATTTCAATAATTTTTTTATATAGAAATCTTAAAATTGTAAATATGATATTTAGAAATTCTTTTATAACTAAAAAAGGGTATAATAGTCAACTTGATTGATAAAACTAGTGGGAGTTGCAGTATCGGCACCCATCAAAAAATAATGACTTTTTTCCTCAATATTGTCATTTCTAAGCCTTCTTTGGAAGAAGGAAAGTTATAAATAGTTTAGTTACAGTGAGGAATGTATTGCATTGTTGATTCCTAGCTGTAAATGTCTGTGTTTTAGCCTTTTTCTATAATATTCTTGTTACAATTTGCTCTAACTTTCAAAGAGTGTCTGGTTGTTTGGAGGGTCCTTTAATGTCTTTCTTGACAATTTGTTCTCTTTTTATCAGGTGGTGAATAAGTGGTTTGCCCTCCAAGCCATGTCTGATGTTCCTGGTAATGTTGAGAATGTCCGTAACCTCTTAAATCATCCAGCATTTGACCTGCATAATCCAAACAAGGTAAGCAATCAGAGATCTCTGTATTTTTCATGTTTTGGAGACTTGAATTCAAATAACTCGTTTATATGAAATAGGTATACTCGCTCATTGGAGGATTTTGTGGCTCTCCGGTGAATTTCCATGCAAAGGATGGATCTGGCTATCGGTTTTTGGGGGACATGGTGGTGCAGTTAGACAAAATTAATCCTCAGGTCTATTGCTAAAAACACATCTAGCATGAGGAGAAAGATGTCTTTATCTCTATGCGTAAAGGTTTAATTGGATCCTGAAGGTATTTATTTGCTTCTCTAACATTTATGAATTGCAGGTGGCCTCCCGCATGGTGTCGGCTTTCTCAAGGTGGAGGCGCTATGATGAAACCCGGCAAGTCCTTGCCAAGGTAATTCGCATTTTTCAATGCATTCTTCTATGATCTTCTTATAGATTTTGACATGTCAATTTCCAATATATGCAATTCTTGAGAATGACCATCCTGAGGAGGCTATTCTGAGGAAAATGTCAAGTAACATCCTAAGAGGGAATAGTATTGTTTTTTATTCGCAAATACATCATAGGCAAAATTTCATGGTTTTTTTGCAGGCACAGCTGGAGATGATCATGTCTGTCAATGGACTCTCTGAGAATGTGTTTGAGATTGCCTCAAAAAGTTTGGCTGCTTAACGCTGGAAGAGTTGCGATATATAGAGAAATAAGTAAATGGTTGTGTCATACAAGACTACAATAAATATACAATTGCCTGTGTCATAGAAGACTACAATAAATATACAATTGCCCTCTGCAGCTGTCTGCTGTAGCAGCAGTTGCTGACTTCTGTATCTTTCAAAACATGTTTACATGATGAAATTATCTATAAAATTAATAAATTTAACCCTGGAAAGAAAGAGGAAGGTGATATTTCTTCCTGTTTAGATGGAGAATGGTTTTTACTTTTGCAGACCAGCCTTAAGAGAATCACTAATAATGAATGACTTGTCTACCATTGTCGTGTTTTTTTCATATAATCTATTAGGGCAGAGCTTGCCATTGCTGGATGTGTGCATGTCGAGGACAAAAAAAGTACTCAGAGGAGCACGCTCACGTGCTTGCTTCTCAAAGAACCGTTGGTTTCTAGTCCTAGTGTGTGCAAAAGCACTGCATCCACCGTTGCTGCTTTTGAAGCACAACCAAAGTTGTGCTTATTTCCGACTGAACTTAAAACGTTTCCACTCCATTCCCTTTTTATTTTTCCCTCATAAGAATGCAAGGAAAATAAATTTTCCAATCTTTATTTAAATTTTCTTTCTTCCTTTCTCTCTCTTGTTTTCCAATTAGAGGGTCAAAGATGAGAGGAAAGGAGGTTGCATGTCTAATAAAGACTAGAACTGAAATCATATACAATTTCGTAACTGTGGAGATCTAATATCATTAAATCACTTATTTTAATTCAAAAATCTGTCTTGTTAACAAAATGTAAATATAAGCACATAATATTTTGATTTTGAATCGTAGTATACTAAGGTTTTATTTGGTACAAGGATATTTCCTAAGAAGTTGAGTTTTATAGTGTTTGATTTGTTTTTTTTTTTAACATAATCATGTTTGATTCACTTACTAACTTTCATAGAAATATATAATAAAATAAATTTACTTAAATTAATAATCTTAAAATAATTTAAAAAATATCTCTTAACTTATTTAAAATATTTACACTTGTTGACCTCCTCTCAGTAAGTTACTTTCTTTGTATTCAGTAAATTACTTTTCTTATATTGAAGAAATTGAGTGTCAAAAGAAGTGTAAGTTCCTTTTGACTTTATACTTACTTTCAACCAAAAAAAAAAAAAAAACTAGAAAATTATATTTCTTTAACCAACTTTTTTTAAAATAAATAAAACCTAAAAAATTAAATCTTAAAAATGATATATGTCAGAAAGTATTATTATTATTATTTGCAAAATATGAAATTTGCTGACGTCAAAAATTGTTTTACTTAAGAATACATGAAATATACTATATATGAAACATAAAAATGACAAAAAAAATCGGGTCATATATTATGTATACTTGTAGTTAGATAAAAATATAAAAATGAATTTAAAGTATATCTCAGTGATAACTTATTGAATAATGCATTAATTATGATAGTTATTGAATAAAGATTGATTATTTGAATGATATAAAATTAATATAATATTTATCTAATGAATAACTTACTATTATGACGACACTCTCGTGTAAGAATGAGATTGGAGAAGTTGTAGGATTCTTAAATGAAGTATGGCCTATGATTTCTTATTCTTCCGTGATTTCGTTGGATTGATGAGAATGTATCTTAAGGTCACAGAATGTATCTTAGGCTTGTGACCAGCCCTGTCATTTGCTCGCTTGTCTTCATCGATAGAGAAATTCAAAGTTCATTGAACCATGTATGTATTTGGGTGCTGGAGGCATCACCTCTCTCTCTCTCTCTCTCTTTTGTTGTTGCGTTAGTTGAGCTATCTTTTGTTGTTAGTTGTTCACAAGTCAATGATAATAATAATGTGCAGAGAAAATTTATTTTTCCTTTTGCTTAACGCATTTATTTATATTTTTTTTAATATCTACATCTCTCATGTCAATTTTAATTTGACTGTTAATTCAAAATAATATTTAAAAAAATTATTTTTTTAATCAATTAAATTAGTCCCCAGAGTTATTTCCTTATAACCTTAAATATATACACAATTTTTTAAAAAATTTTGAAATCTTATTATTTATTTTAACTTTTTCCAAACATTAAAAAAAAAAAAAGGGAAAAGAAAGAAATTTTGTTTTGGTTCCATTTTGGAGGGAAGTAGAAGAAACAATATGGGACACTGCAAATATTTTCTTTTGACCAACGGCTATCATTTGGATGCAATAATTGGAAAAAATCACAATCACCTGTGGATAACCCATCATCACATTTCATGATACCTAAAAGATTTAGTTTCTCCTGAAGGCTACTGTTTTCTTTTTTCCCTAATTAACATCTACCCATCATGAATTCATTCATAACTCAATTTAGTAAATGCTCTTAAAATGATTAGATGTAATACAACTGTTTTAATGATCATGCTATTGCATTAAAATTATATACTAATATATATATATATTTGTTAATTAAAACAAAGATCTTGTGGGGTGCGTGTGCTAGTATATATATATATATATATATATGACTTCATGTTAAGGAGTATGGAAGATCCTATGGTAAAGCTCTTTAAAATGATTAGGCTTTTTATTATTGTACGGGAAATTTGCAGCAAAAGATGAACACAGTGAATCCTAACATGTTAAAGGGGTCAACAGACAATGAGAAGTTCACTTACCCCTAAAAAAAAAAAAAAGTGAAAGGCTCTTTTGCCATGTGGGTTTATTGAGATAAAGGCTTAGGAAGGCTTTTTTGGGGCATCAATTTCATAAAGCCTTGGCAAGTGATTGATCATATAGTCTAGAATTAGATTAAAGGCCCTTTTTTTTTGGTGGGTTTTAAATGGTTTTGATCAAAATGAAATTGGAAAAAAAAAAAAAAAGGAACTTTTGGAGGGAACAATTATGATATTTGAACTCTTTTAGTTTTCAAATCACCTAAAAATAATGCTACTTCTATAAAAGGAATTATTGCAATAATGATACTGAATAAACTTTTTTTTTTTTTTTTTTTGTTGTAATGCGTTAGCAATGTTAAATGTTATGAAGTAATTCTTGAAGAAGAGAAAGTGACTTGTTCTATAATGCAAATTTAAAGAAAATGAGGTGAGGTCTCCCTTTTTGAGCTGAAATGTGGAAACAATATTCTCATGGATTGTGAAATTTGTGTAAAGATATATGAAGATGAATAGTAGATGGAAAGATTAAAAACTTAAGGAGTTTGTTCAAGCGGTTAAAAAGATTTATTTTTCATTTTTTTATTTATTTTTTAAAATTATAATAAAAAAATCATTTTTTAAATATATAAAAATGATCTGAAAGATATATCTTAAGATTATTAAAAAATTTAATTTCGATTGATGTATAAATCAATTTGAGAATAAAATAATAGAAAGTAGATGATATAATGAAAAAGGGTCATTTAGGTAGGGTTTGAATTTTTTTAATAAAAAAGCAAATACCAATAAAATAAAGGAAATGAGGAGGTTGGTACAAGATGAAGAGAAGAAACCAGGTGAGTTGGTTCAAGTCATTTTGGGTTGGCTTGAATGGTCATGTTTGCCATGCACTTTGGATGGGATGGCTGGTGGACTCAAGTTCACGTCCTTCAATGATCCACTGAAAATTAAAGTTTTATTTGGCATAGTTTGAAGTTATGAAGCTTCTGCCAACTGTTTTCAAAATCAGAACAAGTTCAATATTAAAAATTAGTTAGTTAAAATTTTAATTAAAGTCAGAAAAAACATGTCACAATAAAAAAATTACTTTAAATTAAAATTTAGATCAAATCAATTTACGTCATTTTAAAAAAAAATTAAAAATTTTAAAATTATAATATTTTATTCAAAATTTAAAATAATTTCTATTACTTTTATTTTATTATATATTTTTTTTATTTTTAAATATTATTTATATTTTTTAAAAAATAAAAATAAATTATTAAATTAAATTAATCGAATCGATTAAACTAAAAACTTATCCGTTGACTAATTTAATGCTGCAAATGCTTTTTGGTATGGTATCCTATAAGTTATAATAATAATAAAAATGAAAAGTTTAAAATGGCAGGTAAAGATTAGGAATTTTTGGAGGGTGGGGCTCTCTACCTTATGGAATGGATGATGTGCACGGAAGCTATTTACATATAGATTGAGACATGGATGGCCACATTTCCCTATTAGCGGCCTACACACACACACGTGCACACTATTGACAATACCCAGAAGGGGGGAAAAAATAAAAAATAAATGCATTTTTCTTTATTACATAAAGACATTTTAATATATCTACAAAATTGCAATATTTTACTTTGAGAAAATTTAGATTCTTTGTTTCTCCATTGGACATGATCTAACCAATATGACATATTCTCCATTTAATTCTCATTATATAGATGTAATTTTCAACTTATCAATAAAAAATAAGATATTTTTATACTTTAAAATTATGAAAAAATTAAATTGACTTTTTTTAAAAAAATATTATTATTGATAATATATTATTATTGGAATTTCAACTTTGAATATCGAGTTAAGGCGTTCATTATTATATTTACATATTCCCTGATAAATGAATACAAAATAATCACTAAAATTAATTAAAATTCAAAATTATATATATTTCAAGCTCAAGATATTTTTAAAAAAATGTAAATTGTCGTATTTATATGTAAATTATCACAAATAATCATAGAAATTATCTTTTTTTATATAATGTTTTATGAGATAGATACTGAATCATGAGTTAATAATTGAGTAGTATACACTTTTCTAATTTTATTAGTTGAAAATAAAGTGTAAGTGAAAATTAACCAAAGGGTTAAATAAACACAAAACACTAATCCTATAATTTTTAGTCAAAATATATTTAATAGTTTTTTTAGTTAAAAGTAAATACTCAACTTTTTAAATTTTGTATGGTTATATTATTAGGTTTATATACTTTGATTTGTATATATTAAACTTTTGATTTTTATTTGTCATTATATAAAAAAAATTACGTAATAATAAAATAAAATTAAAGAGAAATTTATTGATAACAGTTTCAAAATTATTAGAAAGTAATACTATTTTTTTAAAAAAAAAATTATACCATAGATCAAAAGTTAACAATTTAGAATACTAAAATTAATTGATCAAAAGTGAGCAATTTAGAATACTAAAATTAATTTTTTTTTTTTTTTTTTTACACTTTTAATGATTTCAATCATAAAAGTTAATAAAATTTTTATTTTAAATTTTAAATTTTTATTATTAAAGATTTTAATATAATAAAATTTAAAATATAATATAAAAATTTAATAACCTAAAGAGTAATAATTTCGGTTTTTGTTAGATATAAATATACGTACATACGTAATGTAAGGGTATGAAGTATAAACGATGATAATAAGCATAATAATCCTAAAGTCCGCGTCGCCGATAATTACATAGAAACCTAGTCATTAGCGTGTTTGACCCAAAAGGCTTGACTTCCTTTTTTTTTTTTTTTATTCAATTATAAAACAGTGTATATATTCTAAAATATAATAAAATTCGCTCAAAAACAAAACTCAGATTTCGATTTAGATTTTCTCAAAAAAATTCATACATTTCCCGGAAACAAAGAAACGAACTAGCAACTCAGATGATGAGACGTGTAAATGGAGACTACTCCACAGCACCTCCTAACAGTGCTTTGGACACCATACACGCCGCCGCCTCTGCAATTGCTTCCGCTGAGAATCGTGTTCCTCAAGCTTCGGTTCAGGTTCTTCTTCTTCTTCTTGTTTCTACTTTTAGTTTTTCAGTTTTAACTCCTTCACCGCGATCCTGGTTACAATGAATTCCACGTGTCAATCAAATTTTTTTTTAGAAAAACAAAAAAAATTGGTTCTCATGCATTTAGTTTAGTATGAATTTTTTTGAATTCTGGAGTTTTGAGATCTGTTGATGATTGATTTTGTTGTTTTAATGCGATGCCGTTTCAGTTTGGTGCCTTAAGCGAAAATTGAGATAGATTTTTCGGTTCCAAAATGATATGTTAATGATAATGATGATTATTAAGGTTGCTTTTAGTGTTTAAAGGTTGACTTGTGTTTAGGGTAAGCAAAGCATGCTGCTTTAGTATCAGGTGTTTTGTTTTGACGGTAAAGTTGAGTGCTTTAACAATTTTATGATGTTCTTGCAATAGTTGTTATTTACAAAATTTCTCCTCTTTGAATTTTCTTTTTTACCGTACAGGAACGTCAATTCATTTTTTTCTCCCCCTTGTGAAAAATTGGACGCAAAAGTTTTAAGTTTTAATTTTGTTATCTGCTGTTCAAGATTGTAACTTTGGAATATACATATGGTCTAGAGAAGATGGTATAAGAGCAAGGAATTGATTCGGGGTAAGGGAGTGATGTGATTGATGATCTATATCAAAGATTGTGATTTTATTAAATGATTTCGGATGATGATCTGGGTGTAGGAGATCTAACGTCGGGAGGGTTTTCATAGAGAAGATAGAAAATATGGAAAGTCATATCGTTGCGGCCTTTCTCGTCATTTTGCTTCTCAAGAATCAGTAATCCTATTTATACTTGGGATGATTTATTTTACCTGTAATGTCATGGCTTGATGAGTTGCAACAGAGAAGTGTTTATTTGAGTAATTTTTAATTGGATTTTATTTATTAGTAAGGTACGCATTTCTAAATCATTTTCCAATTTTTATCTCAAACTCTGTTAAGTATTTTCTAATCATGTCGAACACTCTTGAGGATCTGAGGTCTAAAGATATTTAATTTTTCTATTAACATTGTTTGCAGTCTTAGGTGTTGAAAGAGTCAAAGGTTTGTGCAATGAAAATAATTCTATTTGTCTTTTCATATTATTTTGCGTATGCAGAAGAGAAGATGGGGAGGCTGCTGGAGTGCATACTGGTGTTTTGGATATCATAGAAACAGAAAGAGAATTGGGCATGCTGTCCTTGTTCCTGAAACACCTGCTCCTGGAAATGATTCTTCTGCATCTGAAAATCCAACCCAAGCACAGGCAATTAGACTTCCCTTTGTCGCCCCTCCCTCATCTCCTGCATCTTTCCTACAATCAGAACCTCCTTCTGCTTCACAGTCACCAGCTGGTATACTCTCTTTCACCTCGATCTCTGCCAATATGTACTCTCCAAGTGGCCCTGCTTCCATCTTTGCTATTGGCCCTTATGCCCATGAAACCCAGTTAGTCTCGCCACCTGTGTTCTCAGCTTTCACCACTGAACCATCAACCGCTCCTTTCACTCCTCCTCCTGAGTCTGTACACTTGACTACGCCATCCTCACCTGAGGTGCCTTTTGCTTGTCTGCTTGACCCCATCATCAGAAATGGTGAGGATGGTCTGCGATTCCCATTATCTAACTATGAATTTCAATCTTACCAGCTTTATCCTGGAAGCCCAGTTGGCCAGCTGATTTCACCTAGTTCAGGCATTTCTGGATCAGGCACGTCATCTCCTTTCCCTGATGTAGAGTCTGCTGCTGGTGCTCCTTTTTTTCCTGAGTTCCGAATTGCTGACCCTCCAATACTCTTGAACCTTGATAAGCTCTCCACTCATGAGTGCGGATCACGCCAAGGTTCAGGAACTTTGACCCCAGATTCTGTGAAGCCTAGTTCTTGCAGATTTCCTCTGGACGGTCAGTTTACTGATTTTGTTTTACAATCATATTCTGAAAATGGAAGCCACAATGATGAAGTTTCTGATCGTAGAGTCTCTTTCGAATTAGCAACTGAAGACGTTTTGAGATGTGTGGAACAGAAACCAGCTTCCCCTGTCAAAGTCATGGCTAACAGTATGGAAAGTGAAACATCGGCAAGAGAAGAAAACTCTAGTCAAAAGGTAAATGGGTTTGAGATGCGTGTTTGTGAAACATCTAATGGCACAGCAGAGAAAGCTTCAACAGATGGAGAAAAGGTACCACGACATCATAAGCATCGATCCATAACTCTTGGTTCTCTTAAAGAATTCAACTTTGACAATTCTGATGAAGGAGATTCTCATAAGCCTAATACCGGGCCAGACTGGTGGGCCAATGGAAGTGATGTTGGGAAGGATGATGTAGCCAACAAGAATTGGTCCTTCTTCCCCATGATGCAGCCAGGTGTAAGTTAGCTAATTCTTATTTGCATCTCCAGATGGCCTTCCAGCAGGATCACCACTGGTGGAAAACAAGCACCATAATTGTTGAAGCCAATTGCAGTGCATTTTTAGGATGTCAAGGATAGTGCATTTTCAGGATCTCCACTGCCCCTGCAATGAAGGCTATTTTGGATTCCTTTGTTACCTGAAATCATGGACAGGTGGTAATGCTCTGCACTTTTTTTGCTCGCTTAGCATATATAGTGTCTGTCTCTCCACTTTAGGCAGGAAATGAACTAACAGTGCCTGTTAGATATTCTTTTATTATCGATTTCATATGTAAAATAAATGATGAATAGGACAGTTTTGCACTAAAAATTGCGATGAAGATGGAGATTGACTTTATAACATGCTAATGAAGATTAAAAAAAAAAAAAAAAAAATCTGCCAAATTGGCTGATGTTGTTGTGGTCTCATACCTGTTGCAGTTTTGCCATTGTTGAGCATGTGTTCTTTGTGCCATTCTTAATGTTAAAAAAGCTAAATACATAGCTAACCATGTTGAGTGTTTGCTAATTGCCCTTCCTAGTCTTAATTTCGCCTGTCTTAAATTAATGTTTTAAGAATAGTTGTGTTGTAAATGTGTCTCATGTTCCTGTATCCATGTCTGCTGCTCATAGACTGTTGATATAGATTTTAGCAATACAAATAAGCATATTAACTTGGTGAATATTGGATTCAACCTGAAAGTGAGAATTTATAAGTAGGAAAATGAACATTTTGATGGAAAAACGATCACGGGATATGATTGATATGTATATTAATCCATACACAAATGCAATAGAAAGGATTTCGTGGAAATATAAAGATGAAGGTTCTTCCAGTATTGACGCCAAGTTTGTATTTTGTTCAACAAAACCGGAAGCATGGTCATTTGGCTGCCTTCTCATCCAGTCATATGTGATGACAAACGGCAACACAGCTGCGTCAGTCGTGACAAAACGTATGGTTATCTGTTCAATGGTCAATCTATTACTACTAAATGCATTACTTCCACGTTTTTCTTATATATATGTATATATATATATTCTTTTTGACCTTTCAATTTAAATACTTAAATACTCTTCTTTGTTTATACAACCCTGTTGTATCTCAAAATCAGTTGGAACTTCAACTTCATATGTTAATTATCTTTTTTTCTATTTCTTGAGACGACTCGTGTATGTAGTTTGCCAAAGTTCATGGCAACTTTTTTTGAACTTTAAAAAATTTAGTGAGTTATAATTATGCGGCAATTGAAATTAACTTTTTTTTATACGATTTTAAAACTCATTGTCATATTGATTAATGTATTTAGAGATATTTATAATTTTAAATATTAATCTTAAAAATCAAAATCAAAAAATAATTTTTTTAAAAAAAAAATTCTTAACCAATTAAATTTAATTTTTGTATGATACATATGCATGACACATGGTAAGATGCTATTATTTTAGAGGTCAAACTTAGATCAATATATCTAAAATATAATGTAACACAACAATGTTAATATTTTAGTTGAAAAATATTTAAATTTTAAGGTGATCGGGTCAACATCTGCATCATCTCAAACGATCGAGCATGACAACAGTAATAAAAAAATTAATTTCTTGTCCACGACGAATCTATTCCTTTTTTTTTTTTTGGTCGAAACACAACGAATCTCTTCCATCCACCACTTCATATGAGCTAACTATTCATAATATGGGTATTATCAGAATAAAATTTCAGTCTTTTAAAGGTAAAATTACAGTTTTAGTGTCTAAATTTGGCAAATTTTTTTAATTTAAGTATTTCAATTTATAAAAATTTTAATTTACTGCTAATTTAATTCAATCACTTTTATATAATCGGTTACATGTGATTGTTTATTGACATAGAAAATAAAAAATTTTTTAGCATGGAAAAAGTTAGCAAAATTATGAATATAACCTTCATACCCGGTAACAAACAAAATAATTCTTTCTTAATGGTAAAAAAAAATAAAACCTAAACAATACTAACACAAAAAAGATTTCATTAACTAAAATGTCATTTAATATTTAGAAAGAAACAAATTTGAACTTCTTTACCGTTATGTTATTAATCGAAACAAGTTAAAAAACAGCATAAGAGGGCTTCAAATTAGAAAAACTCGATTAAATAGAAAGAAAATTGTTCCGATACTTACAAAAATTACACTACAAAAGAAATCAAAAACAGAAAATTAAGGGATCAACCAATAATTAAATGTGAAGCAATGTCAAATCCAGTGAATAAAGAGATATGAATAAAAAGGGAAAAAAAAGATATATATTATATGAAGAAAGGCTTCAATTATAATTCAAAATAATGAGATAATGAAGGGTTGGAGGGATAATCTCGTTCTGGCGAAGTTTGGCTTCCTCAGGAGTGTTGTCGTCTGCAAGAGTTGTATGTAGGTTGTCGTTTGCAGAGATTATGAAGGCAAGTACCAAAAACTCGATACATCATTTCCAAGGTTTTTCTATGTTGTTGTTGATGCTGCTGTTGTGGTAGGATGCCTAACCATCTGGTGCTTTCTTTGCTTTCTCTGTGTTTGTCTTTGTTTCACTGTGGAAAACTTTTGCTTCCATTACCACACTTGCATTGAGGTAATAAAGTGTTTGCTTCTATTAAATAGAGTTTAGATAATTAAAAGATGATGAGAATTAAAGGTAAAAATGATAGATTTTGGAGTGAAAAATCAATAAAGAAATTCATCTAATAAAACCCTAATATATGTAAATTGATTTTTTTTTTAACAGTTGGAGGAGAAGTTTTTTAAATGTTGAGAAATTTTTTTTTCGTTATCTTACATGTTATCTATCACGTCACATTTTACGTTAGATTTAAACAATCAATGATTAGAGAATATGTCAACTCACTTATTCATGTCAGCGTTACTGACAATGCTTATCGTTGGTAATTATGTATACATGATTGAAGTAAATTAACAAGTTCAAACACTAAATTGAAACTTTTACAAGTTGAAACACCTAATTGAAAATTTTTGCCAAATTTAAACACTGAATATGCAATTTTATTGTCTTTTAAACTTTGAAACTCAATGGTGGAGAAATCAAAAAGCTCTAAATCATACTTAGAACCATCATGTAGAAAATCTTATGAAAGTTAAAAGAATTAAAAATAATTATTTTTTTAAAAAAATTTTAATGGTGTTAATGAATTTAAACTACATATGTTAACAGGTAACAATTTAGATCTTTATTTTCAGAAACTCAAAAGTTTAAACTTTAAAGCTACATAATACTTTTTTTATACTTTCTCCTAAAATTTTTTTATAAGAAATCATATATTATTGATATCTCAATCACATAAAAATGAACTACAAGACCTAAAAAACATTATTAAGAAAAGAATTGCATAGAATTTTAATGCTATTTTTAGTTGTAAAAATACTTTATTCATAAAATAAATGATATTACCAACACTTTACTAGATTAAATTAAAAGTTAGGGCTTAGACTCTATTTGAGAAGACTAATTAATACTAGCAAATAATTTAGTAACTAACTGATAATCTTATTGTATATGATAAACTAGTAATTAACTGATAATTTTGTTGTACCCGATAATCTAGTAGTTGAAAATTTGATAATCGATAATCAAGTTGATTGATATAAAAGTGTTTAGTATAAATAGCTGAAAAATATAAAATGACGTATAATAATATTAACTGCCATTTAGGTAAAAAACGAGATAAAATAAGAAAAAAATCATAATTTAGTAATTTATTTAATTGAACACTAATTTTACTTTTTAAAAAAAGACTATACTCTAACTTTTTTCTAAATAATTTAATTTAGTGAATAAAATTTATTGATCAAATTTACTTATATCAATAATTAAATTAGATTATAACCTAATTTTGGCATACTAAAGAGAGCCTTAATCTTGCTTTGCTTTCTGCAAAAAGTTAAAAATTAAAAATCTTGCTTCTCATTGTGTACGTGCGCCCATTCTTGTAGCTGTCTAGAAACTAAGAAGAGAGAGAAAAGGATGGTCTCACTTGGACGGCTGGAACCTATAAACTGTCTTCGGGCTCCACCCTCAGACACAGCGTTCTTCGTCCTAACGTTCTGTATTTTGACCATGAACTCTCGGTTTGACCTTCTAGAAAAAACACCACCATTTCCCCCCCTATAAAAACTACCGCCACGACCATTGTTATTAACACCACTAATACAGCCGCTGCCCGCTAGAGATAACCGAAAAAACAGAAATAGAAATTAGAAGGATGCCTCCTTTTTCCACATCCGAAAAGGACACCGTTAATCCACGCCCTCGTAAAATTGGTCCACGACCGGACATCATTACGATCGATGTCGGAGGCCAAATCTTTCAGACCACAAGGCAGACCCTTTCTTTATCTGGACCCGAATCCCTCTTTTCCCAACTCGCCGAGTCCACACAACTCGGTCCTCGATTCGTCGACCGAGACCCCGAGTTGTTCTCTGTCCTCCTTTCTTTATTACGGACCGGAAATCTGCCTTCGAAGGCCAAGAGTTTCGATCTTGAAGATCTGATTGCCGAGTCCAGATTTTATAATATCGAGTCTCTCTTAATCGACTCCTTATCGAACCCATCTCAATTCGATGCCTTTAACCTCGAAAAGACGCAAATGTTGCCGTTAAATGGCCGCGATTTCGCTTCTACGATCGCTACGACGCCGTTTGGGACCCTGCACGTCGCGCACGGCAGTAAGATTACGTCTTTTGATTGGTCTTTGCGCCGGAAAGCAACGATCTTAACCCAGTTCACGGCCGTGGATTCTCTTTTAGCGATTTCCCCGAGTTTGGCCGCCGCTGGGGCCACAGATTTTTCCGGTGTGCAAATTCTCGATCTTGATAAGGGGGTTGTGAGGGAGACTTTGGGATGGGAAAATGTGACACGGTCGAGCTCTACGGTTCAGGCGATAGGAGCGTCGCCGGAGTTCCTGTTCACGAGCTTTGAGTCGGGGCGGAGGAACTCTAGTTGTATAATGGTGTATGATTTGCAGACTTTTTCGCCGGTGGCGGAGATTGCCCGGTGCGAGATATTCGGGGCGGAGCTTGATTCGGCTATTCCGGCCACAAAATTGAAGTGGGTGGAGAGTTGTAATGTGGTAATGGCATCTGGGTCCCACAGCGGACCGTCTGGTATAGCAGGGAATGTGAAATTATGGGATGTGAGGTCAGGAAATGTGGTTTGGGAATTGAAAGAAAAAGTTGATTGCTTTGCTGATATCACTGTTTCTGGTAGTTTGAATGCTATATTTAAAGTTGGTGTGAATTCAGGAGAGGTTTTTTATACTGATTTGAGGAAGTTAGGTGATGGGGGTGAGGATGGTGGTAGTGCGTGGATTTGCTTAGGGGATAAGAGGAAGATGGCGAATGTGAAGAAAGAAGGTGTTGGATGCAAGATTGAGGCTCATGGGAATCAAGTGTTTTGTAGTAAAGGTGGGGATTTAGAGCTTTGGTCTGAGGTTGCGATGAATTCTTCGAAGAAAAGCGAAGATGGGTTGCCGGATAGGGTGTTCAGGAGGAATTTGATGGGGAGAGTGAAGGATATGGGAGGATCAATGGTAACCAAGTTGGCTTTTGGTGGGAACAAAATGTTTGTGACGCGGAAGGATCAGCAATCTATTGAGGTTTGGCAAAGTTCTGTCAGGGGATTTTAGATTTTGAACTTGGGATTGGTAGATGATTTGAAGAGATGAATCCTTCGGTTTGTATTGAGTTCTTCGTTGGATTTGTATTTTGGAAAGATGTAAATGTCTGTGGATTATATCAAAGTAGCATATGATTCTTTACCATTACTGTGAAATCAACAGCTTTTTCTTTTAACTATCCATGTTTCTTAATTGCTATTGATATGGATAATTGTGGAGGAAAAGAGGTGTTGCATTTCAGTTTCTTGGTTTATGCGTTTCGCCATTTCTAACGAACTGTGCTGTTAAATAGTTTAGATTGCTGAGGTTGAAGAATTTGTGATTTTATTGTATTAATTTATAATCCAAAATGAAGAATCATTTGTAGGTAGGGTTCTATTTCCTGAAGCAATTCGATATGCTTCATGATTCTATCAAGACCTTAAACAATTCCACTTGTACGTCTATGAATTTGCATATTAGTATCTCGGACTAAGGTCTATTTTGGCCTCTTAAAATTAACTTAGAACTTTTGATTTTACATGCTAGTTTTTGTTCGTTCATGTAAGAGTTGTCGCGTTTAGTGGCCAGAGGAGCATAGTTCGGCTTAGCAGTTACTTACAATTCTATTATGGTATTACTGGTAAAAGTCAATGCATGCCGCACAACTAGTGCATCCAAAGACCTTAGTAGATGCTGCCAGAAACTCTATTGAGTTAGCTATTTCATGCATGGATAAGAATAAATTTGGCATAATGAGTTATGTTGAGAAAAACTAGTCAATTCAGTTCTCTCTCATATATATATATATATATTTGCCAGATTTACTTTGTTTCTACATAAAGATTTAACATTAAAAAAATATATATATCCGATTAGGTGAGAGTGTAATATAAGATGTGAGATAATTTTAAATTTTAAATTGTAATATGGTTCAACTTTAATTTTCTTTGATGGAATTTTTAAAAATTTGGGACGATAGCATAGGTCCAGTTATGTAAGGTCTGAGCCTCTGAAGATGATTCGGCTGGAGCCCCATGCTCTATGGGCCATGGCCCATTTATTGTCTTCATAGAAATCATTGTCAAATGAATTGGACAGCTTTTGAAGATTGAATAGTTTGGTTTGGAGAATATACCAATCACATGTGATTTTAATATACATCATTAGATTTGATAAGATAATTTTAGTTTTAATATATATATATATATACACACACACACTAATTTCCTCTTTGGATGTTTGAATAAATTAGGATCTAAAATGAAGGGATATTTAAATAAAATATTTTATAATTATTCATTTGAAGTGTGAATTTTAAATTTATTTTCATTTCAAACACACATTAATCCAAAATGGACTGAAACTTTGGTAAGTCAATTGTATTCTATTTTCTGGCTTCACTATTATATAATTTACGAGTTTTTGGCATGGTATTGAAAACTCAAGACTAATTTTACAAGTAGTAACTTTCTGATGAACAAAGAAATGCAATATCTGAAGCAGGCAATTAAAAGGTTTCCAAAAGATATTATCACATGTTCACTTCTTTGGAAAGAGGTTTGGAGGGAAAGGAAAGATAATGGACCAGAAATTAATAGCTTATTAATAACAAATATTAATTTTTGTATTGTAGTAATTTAAAATGAAATATCTTTAAATTTAATGCAATATGTATTTATAATTTTTCAAATAAATAAACATTTGGTAAATTATAATGGGTTTTTCTGTATCGAAACATAAATTACACTCATTGTTACAAAATGTAAAATTTGGCTCTAAACGAAAATTTTTAGCTTCATCATTGAAATACATCCAAAGAATAGGTGATTTTAATCTACATGCAGATTCTCCCCACTGTTAAAATTTTATCAAATGAGTCATGAGATTATACAATGTGTTATTCTTGAATAATCAAGACGAGGGTGAATTAGATTGGATAAACTTTTCAAAATTATATTTACAAAATTAAATAGATAATTTGGAGAAAAAATAAAATAATAAATACAATCAATTTTATAAAGGTTTGATGTTATACACTTGTGTTCTTTCCTCAAACAAATTTCACGTAAAAGGTTTACTTTTTCATCTAACTTCAGAATCTGAAATAAATTATTATAAGTCCATAAACTACTCTCCGGACTCACCAACTGATTTATCAATACTAATTTAATTGTTAAAATAATTGAATGTACACTTTCTTTAAATATTTCAAATTATGAAGAAAGTGCTAGAGGAGTGCATATGAGAAATTATACACTTCTTTGTTGTACACTCCAAAGGATCTCAACTCAAACAAATCTCACTCAAAAGTTTTATTATTTTATTTAGCTTTAGGGTGCAAAATAAATAATTATAAATCTAGAAATTACTCTTTAAACTCAGTAAATAGTTTATGGATGCTAGTCTAACCATATAAATCCTTGGATATATATTCCCAAGGATATCAACTCATTCTTACAAAAAATAAACACTCTTAAAAGCTTACTCGCTTGTAGTCTCATAATAATATTGGTAAATAACGCTCAATAGATATTGCACTCTCAATCAATATATATAAGTAATTTCCTTAGAAGATATAACTTAAATAGTTGTTTTAGTTTGCAATGCCATTTTGCTAGGTGCACAGCAAACAAGTCTGCTCAGGCTCTCGCCAGAGTTGCTCTTTCTTTGTCTGTAGCCAAGGAATGGGATGTTATCCCTCCATTCCTAGAAGATGTACTGGTGACTAATTGTTAGAAGCAGTAACCCCATCATTCTCCAAATGCAGAGTTTTCGAAAGGGATATCATCACATCACATGCCCACTTATAATTATTTGCATTTTTGTCCTTTACGTAATCACAGTGGTACGAGGAGATACCCCCTTTATTTATGGACTAATTAATGTTAGAGTTAAAGTTTTGGTACTATATTACTATTAATTTTGTTAACCTAGCAACAAAAAGTTGATAGACTTTATGGAAATATTTATATTTTGTGACATATCAATAGAATGCATGTATAGCATTGTTGTTAGATGATGTTGGTTGGTGTTTGGAAGCAGTAACGGAATTAAAAATTAATTTTAACGGTTTACTCGTTATCAAATATAAAATTTTTTTTGATATAATTAAATAAATATTTAATAATTAAAGTATTGAAATAATAAACATAAAATTAATAAAAATATAGAAATATACAAGCTACAAAATAATGAATTTTTAATCACAATTCATAATTCACGAACTAATAAAATTTTCAATTCACTTCATAATATATTTTTAATTTAAATTTTTTATTTCTAATTTACAATAAATTAAATGTTTTTAATGTATTTTTAATAAATTTCTATTTTACTATAACTTCACAATATTTTTAGTTTATAATAAATTCACAATAAATAAATTAAGATTTGCAAATTCATAATTCATAATATATTTTTAATTTAAATTTTCTATTTCTAAATTAGAGTTCATAATTCAGAATATATTTTAAATTTAAGTTGTATGTTTCTAAATTAGAATTCTTATTTCAAAATTCAATCAATTCACAATTTTTAAGAAATATTAAAAAAAAGAAGAAGTGCATGTCATATTTTTAATGTAAAACTAAGTGAATTAAAATATGAAAAATATGAGAAAAGTGAAAAATATAAAAAATTTAAAAAGAATGGTAGAACTCACCTTTGATTGAATCCAAAATTGAGTGTAAATTCTTCAAGCACTTGATAGATTATCCTAAAAAATTGATGAAAATTTAAATTTTGAATAAAAGTTTAAATATTTTTTGGAGAAATAGGAGATGATTGGATGAGAAAAAATAAAAATTTTAAGATGTGTTTATTGCATTTAAATTTGAATCAAATAGCATTATATAGTAATAATATTATTTAGCTCAAATTGAGACTCATTATTTATAAAGTCATACTAAAGATCTATTTGTTTTACCAAAAACAAGTTGTATAATGAAAATATTTTTTGAGAAAAATATTTTCTGAGTAACATATTTTATAGTATTTGAAATACTATAAAAAAATATAAATTTTCTTTTGATTCATAATATTATAAAAAATTTTAGACCATAAATATTTTGTATTATATAATTTATTATTAATATAAGAAAAATACATTGAAAAATAATTTTTTTTTAATTCTACCTATCATTAATGATCACCACTAGTCGACAATAATAGGTGATTAGTGTTGGTAGTCAAGGATGATCAATAATAATAAATATATGTATTTATATGATTTATTTTTCATTTAGGTGAGTTTGTTAAAATTCAAAAAATGACTTTATATTTTCAAAATAATAAGTCTTTTTTTTTAAAATGACTTAATTTTTCATTTAACTAAAAAAATATTTTTCATTGATCAATTTTTTTGGATGCACTAAATATAAAAAAAAGTGAAAAATATTTTTTAAGTGAAAAATATTTTACTAAAAAATATTTTTCACGAAACAAATGGGCTTAACATTTATTTAAAAAAGTTGAAAAAGATATGTGAATGAATTAGAGATTACGAAAGTTGTGTAAATAAGAAGAAGAAAAGAGTTTGCAGAATTTTTAAAAATGTGCATTTGGTAAAGACA
>CATIWR010232813.1:0-13497 GCA_949677035.1 Omphalea diandra | reverse complement strand
AAACAATCGCATTGAATTTATAAGTACTCCAATATTTAACATTAATTTTTTCCTTAAAACATAAAAATTTTAGTTTGGGAAATAAAATTGGTAACGTTTAAAAAAAATAAACAAACATTTAATTATATAATCCCCCCCCCCCCCACCCCAAAAAAAAAAAAAAAAAAAAAAAAGAAAGAACAAATCTCTCACAATTATATATGCCAAAGCAATTCATCAACTCATTAATTGCAATTCTTATGAAAATCACCCGGATCCAAACAGCTGGAATTAATCCTAATTTCCATATCCAGCTTCTTATATAGCTAGCCCGCGCGCGCTTCTGTTTAATCTACCTAACGCATTGTTATTCGAGGGAATAGAAAGATACAAATTTGAACATATTTCTAGGGCAGAAAAATTATTCAAAAGACAAAATTCAAAAATGAGAGAACTGATCTTTCGGATGATCGGGACGATATAAAAGGAAGCTTAAAACGACACACAACAGACCTTATTGAATAGGCGGTATAGCGCAATTCAGAGCGAGGAGAGACACGGGCGATGAAGGCGAGGAAGGGAGAATTTAAACAGAGTTGACAAACAGAGAGGCATGGAATAAATTACGCCACAAGGAAAGCAAAATTGAATGCAGAAGGGATCATCTTGGCATCTGTGCCGTGTAAGATCCTCCAAACCCTAACTTGTTCTCTTTTTCCTGCATTGCACGTTAACTACCTCCCCCTCTTTTCTCATTTTTCCATTTCTCTTTTTCTTCCTTTTTTTTAAATTTATTCTTTCATTTAGAGTTACTCTCGTTTCAGCCGCAGTGGTAGAAATTCTCGACGGAATATATGCAATTTCCGGCGGCGAGCAAGAAATTCTCCGGCGAGATTGAGAGCCTTCTCGCCAGAGACAGGGGAGAGTACTGGCAGCTCAAACGGAGAACCGTCTCATGCAAAAAGGGCCAAAAAAATTAAAAAAAGAGTACAGACTGGACCAGACTCCTAGAGACACGAGAATGGAGAACCGTTTAACGGTTATTAACGGCGTCAACTCCCCAACCGTTCTGTGGTCGCAAAGAGTCTTGTTGTACTGGGCTTCGCTGTTTGGTTGGCAGATATATCTCTGCGGCTACAACGCTACGCTGGCATTTTTTCAGCCGGTAAGATAATTATTATATAAAAACTTGATCGGTTGCATTAGGTAATTTGGAAAAAGCAGTTTAGGTAATGCGACGAGAGAGGTCACACACAGCCAGGTTTTGGTTTGGTGCCATTTGGGACCTTCGCTAGGCTTCTTAATTCGTGGACCTTGAGTTGAGAAACACGCCTGCGGCGTTTAAGTATTTTATTATTATTATTATTATTATTATTATTAAAAACAAAACACCTATTTTTTATAATATCGTACCATACTGTAATAGTGTACCACCCATGAGCTCTGTGGTGGTGGGTGTTCAATGGGACTTTGAGATCGACATTACCAGCCACACTTCTAACCTCTCACGGGACAGCAGAAACAGTTCCAGTTTCAGTTATTTGTAGTGTAAATAACTAAAATTTTTATTAAAATCTATTTACACTTTTTTTTTAATTTCTTATACTGAAAGCTTCAAAAAAAAAAAAATGCAAATAGTTAGACCACCTCATGAAAAGTTTTCTTGTCTAATAATGTTAGGTGTTAACTGGGCAAATAGTAGGTAAATCAATCAATTAAATAGGATTGGGTCAGCTACGCATTTCTTTTCCAATCTCATTGTTTTTCTCAATTTTTACTTTTTTTTAAAAAAAAATTATTGTTACATTTGCTTCAAAAAAGACCAAATTTACTATATTTACTCCTTAGAATGTAAAGCATTTTTTTTAAAAAAAATAGCTAGTATAAAAGGAGGGAGGCAGAGTAAGAGAATTAATTTTTTACCTTAATGATTTATGGTGTTACATTGATGATATTTGTTTGATTGAATCAAAAGATAGATTATGCCACTTAGCAATGATGTTGTGTAAAATATTTAAAGAGATACATGGTTAAAATTTAAACTCTTAAATTTTTGCCTTATGATTAAGATATATTCAGTCATTAATAATTTATGCTAAAAAAATATAAATATAAATATAAATTTTATTATATTTTCATGTTTGATATTTTAATTTATTTTAAAAATTTAACAATGATAATCTAAATAAAATAGGATATATAGTTATTCTTGAAACTTTCTTTTCTAAATTGAGTTATTTACTTACAAAATAGAGAATTATTATATATGAGAGTAATTATAAAAATTTAATTAATAGTTAAATTTTTTTCATTGAAATATGCTAATCAAATATATTAAAATTTAAAAGATCTATTGAATTGCTTTTTGTTCAGGCTCTGTCGCTCCTGTTCCTATATGATTAGCAGTCACCCTACGAGATTCTCTCCTACGTTTTTTGTACTTCGCTTTAACATGTTTTATTATCTTTCTCTTTTAACTCGCATCTCGATACAGGTTTATGAATTTCTTCCCTATCTTTTATTTTTTATTTTGTAAAAATCTTTTTAACTTTATTGATTCAATATTTTATTTATTAAATTTTATATGAGCCGTTGCTACGCTTTGCCAAGTATATTTTGAGTATATTCCGGGATACCCTTCTGTTTTAAGTATAGTGAAAAATGTATTATACATACAATATTGACATATCATATCGTTTAATTAAAGATTACAAAATAGCCAATTAAGATATATATATATATATATATATATATATATATATATATAAAATAAAACATATACAAACAAAATTAATTAAAAATAACATTCATTTTCAAATATTTATATATATAAAGGTAAATTCATTATTAATACGCAATAAAAAAGACACATCAAAATCTAATTTAATGTACATATATGCTAAGTGTGTGTGTGTGATTGTGTGTGTGTATATATATATATAATTGACTATAAAGTGATTTTTATTTAGATATATGTACATAACACAATAAAATAGAGTTTGAATTTAGTCAACGATATGCACTTCATATATATGTGTAAAACTTTGTGTTCCAAAATATTGACACTTATTGTTTCATTATCTGGAAAAATAATAATAATAATGTTTGGTGAGTCGCAACTCAATAAATAAAAATAATAATTAAATTTTAATGACACAATTAATAAGCAAAATATAATAGATTATTTGATTTTGTTGTGACCTTATAAGACAAACACTACTCATGTGAATCAAATGTTATTTGCTTTTGTTGGTCAATATATAATATGTGATTCATTTGATCAATAACATGTGTTAGAATAGGACATCTTAGTCCATTTGTTGAGTGATTTATAAGTGTTTAGCAAATCCGTCACAATATTATTTTAGTTCTATATGCAAGTGTTCATTAACAATTGTATAACAAATAATTATTAAAATGATATAATTCTCACTTTACTTGTATTCACATGAAAAATGTCATTACATACACATAATGGAACTCAATCATAACTTAAAACTATACATATGCACGTTATCATTCAAGTATAACTTTTACTCACTTTTGATGCAACAAACTTTTATGTTAGGTTTCTCAATGTGTTGAGATTTTAACATGTAATACATATATGATTATAAATGGGTAAAAATGAGTTTGTATACTTGATATGCAACTATAGTCACATTTCATATAAGTTTGTCTAATATTTATGTTTATTATTATTGTACGACACTCTAACCTTATTATTCTCTCACTATAATAACTCTAGTTATATTTATCTAAATGACTTTTTTTTTTAAATTACACTACGCATATAAGGTTACAACATAGTTGAAATTCGAGTCAATATAAGTCCTACAAAAAATATGATTAATTTTCAAGATTTGTCTTGTTTATATGTTGACCACAGTTTGATTAAGTCTCACGATCATGGTCATATCTCAAATTATACATATCTAATTGCAAAACTAATTTATCATCAACTATACAACACATAAAAAAAATATATTTCATATTTTATATTTTGTCTAATTCAACCTATAAGGTCATCAAAATAAATGAATAATTTCATATTGAATAGATTTTAACGGGTTTAAAATCAGTCTTATTGAAAGAGCAATACATTATCAGTCACGACATATTTAGCAAAGTTGTACAAACATTTAGATGAGTCATAACTATACAACTTTTATGTTTTACATTTTACCTAATTCCAATTCTAAGGACATGAAATTATGGTTAAACAAAATCAATAGAGCAAGCTAGTTTCATCAAGTTTATGTTCAATAATAATCAAAGAGCAATATCCCTTCACCCGCAACATATTTAGTAAATATTTTTTGTAGGCATTTAGAAGGGATATAATTCTACAATTTTTCATATTTTACACTTTGTCTAACTCAACCTATAAGACATCAAAATATATGAATAATCTCAGACTAAAGAGATTTCAACAAGTTATGAATCAATCCTAATTAAGGAGTGATATCTCTTTGCATACACTATATTCAGCAAAACTGTTTTATATAAATTTAGATAATATAAATTTTTTACACGATAATTAACCTAATGCATACATTAGTAACTAATTATTTTAAACTATTTTAAAAATATCCATTTTATATTTTGTTTTAGGATAATGGAAATATTTTTATTTATAAATAGTCATGTGATATTTAAAAAATATATATTTTTATACTTCAGAATACCAATATAAAATCAATATTTTAAAATTGCTAGTTACATTGACTCAGTTTTGAAATTATAGTTTTTATTTTTACCATGAATATTTTTTAAAAATGACTTCATATTTTTATTAATTATAAAAATTCCTATTAGATAACGGTGTTATACTGGAATAGCAAAATGAAATCAAATCTAAACATTGCTAGTAATAATATATTAGCTAAGTTTTGAAATCATGATTCTATTTTAATCATAAATTTTCTTTCATGATTAGACATTTTTATAAATTATAGAGATTTCTATTACATATGATGCTATAACGTGTTGTAAAATGAAATTCGTATAATATATTCAAATAAATTTGAGAGACAATATTTAAGAATATATTATTTATATTACTAACAATTAATTTCACATTACCAAAAATCTCAAAATAAAAGATAAAAATTATTATAAAGAAAAGCAAAATAACAAACATAAAAAAAATATTAAAAGAAAGATAAAAACTAAGAAAATATGGTAAAAAATCACAATTTATTAAAAAATTAAAAAAGAATAAAAATGGGGTTACTGCCATAGAATATATTGATGGTTGCCCAAAAATTTTAAAAAATAAAAGTTATTTTAAGAAAAAAAGACAACTATGATTTCTTTAAACAAATTTATCTATTGGAAGATATTTATAATCATTAATTAGGCATGTTAATATAAACTTATTAATGTATGTCATGGGCGTGTTTTTGTTATTAATTTATTTATTAAAAAATATTTATAATTATTAATTGGACATATTAGTGTAAATTTATTGTTTGTAGATATTTATAATTATAACTCCAATATAATATAAGTCCTTGAACCAATAAAAAGGATATAATTATAATTATTAATTACAATTTTCCATTTAAGTTTATTGATTGTAACTATAAAATTGAAACAAATTTGTCTCTATCATTCTTATCTTTTTTTAAAATTTTTTAATATATCAAAATTATTTTAAGGAAATAACAGTATGTCAGACTAAAAATCCTATTAATTTCCTATTTTGCTATAAAAGTTTTGTGAATTGGACAAAAGAAATAAAATACTAGTACCAAAAAATTAATAGCAATTCCAAATTAGATTTCGTTTTAGAAAAAATTTGTTGTTTTATAATATTTGACATTTTATAATTTTTTTATAAACATTAGTTATTTTTTTCAATTTTATCAATTTTCTTTTTCATAATAATTATTTATTTATAGAGTTCATAATAATTTATAAAAATAATTAATTAAGAGTAATATAATATTTTATTTATATAATAATACTTATTAAATATAAATTTCAATATATATGTAAAAATTTTAAACAGTATTATAGTATACATTAAGAAATAAAAAGAGTAATTTATTTGTATATTTTTGTCATAAATGCTACAGATTATGATAGTTTGAGTTATAATTGAATAACAATTTACGATAGTTAGCTGTGTTAAGTAACTATTGGGCTAATCGCATCTTGACGTGTGGTTCTTGTTGCTAAATCATTGTGTTGGGTAAGCGCATTTGGGCGTCGCAGTATTCAACAATATTTTTAAAATTGAATTGATTATAAAACTAAAATTTTAAAATAGAATTGATTATAATATTTTTAAAATTGAATTGATTATAAAACTAAAATTTTAAAATCGAATTGATTATAAAACTAAATTGATTAGTAAACTACTTAATAAAATTTTTAATTTAATTGATTTGATTAATTTAATAGATTCAGTTCAATTAATTAATAATAAATAAAAATTTAAAAATATTAAGAATATATAAATATATTTATAGTAATTAAAAAGATAAAATAATATTAAACATTATTTTTAATTAAATTGAATTAATTATTCACCTAAATTTTAAATTTATTGATTTGATAATCAATTAAATCCGATTTTCAGAACATTGCATTATAGACTATTAGTTTGTCAACAAGATGTACTTCTAATCTATGAGAGATGGAAAGCTTAAAAGGCGTGGATTTTTTTTTTTTTTCATTTATGAAAAGCTATAATTAGAGTAAAAACAAGATTCTGCTTGAATATTGAGAAGTAATGAGCCCCATCAAATTAAATGGAGCATTGCTACTGTAAAATTTTGATTTTATTTATTACATTAGCATATTTTTAGGTTTTACAAATACTTTTATCAATTTATGAACGTAATTTAGTTATGTTATTTACGTATAGTGCAGTATGATTATAATAATAAATTTTAAATAAATTAAATATTTATATTTATTAAATAATTAATTAGTCAGTTAAATAATTTAAAATTAATATATAAAAATTAAAGTATCAAGTAAACAAAAAAATAGATTAAATTTCTCAAACTTATAATTATATACAAAGTTAATTGTAATAAAAAATTAACTATGATTTATATTTATAATCTTATGTGACACAATTTTAAGAGAATATTTATTAAATTTGAACAAAATAATTTTTGATAAACAATCAAATAAATATTATTAGTATTTACTAATCAAAATAAAATTAATAGATAATTGCTAACTATTTATGTGTATATATGTGTATAAGAGAGGTAATTGTATAAAAAAATTATTTATTAATTCATATCTTCAATTTATTAAACTTGAATTAAGTAATCTCTAATAATATATTACACTTTTGTTTATGTTTATATACTTAAAATTTTGAATAATCAATGAAATTAGTTTAAATTTAAATTTTATATTTAAAATTGTACTTTTTGGGTTTTTTAACATTATGTTTTGTTTTTAAGAAATTTAGAATTTTTACTTTTATATTTTTTAATTTTTTATTTAAGATATTTCTTTTATATGAATTTGACTTCGTGTTTAGAATTTTTACTTTTAAATTATAATTTAAAAGTATTTTATTGTATCAATTGAGTTTTTTAATTCCATATTTAAAAAAATATTATTTTGACACGATAGTTTTTTATAAGATAATATAAAATAATGACACGTAACTATATTATATACAATTGTTTGATAATTAAAATTGATAATTAATATAATTTAATAATTTTTTGATAAACTTTTTAATATTTATGTTTAATTTATTTTTTATTTATAAAATGTATATTAAAATTTATAATTAACTATAATTTTTACTCTAAAATTAACTGCTAATAATAATAATAATAATATCAAACTCACTCTAAATTTTTTTTAATCATGCTTAATTTTCGAGGGAGAGAAATCAGAAACACTGAAATAAAAAAAGATCTAATTTATTTTTAACCAAAAAAGCAAATCAAATTTGTTCATGGGCTGGGTGGGTGTGGGGGTTGACTGAGTTGCTTTTGGGCTTAGATGCTCGTTCTATGTTTGGGAACCAACTATGAACAAATTATTTGTATTGAACCTTGTATAAATACTAAATTATTTGGATTAGTGGATTATTGATATGTTCCTTAAACTCCGTCACCAAAACATAATATTCTATCCTATTATAATTTGAATTTCAAATATATACTTTGGATTAGAAAATTGTACATGTACACATATAATCAAGTGTAGCTTTTTAAAACATAAATTGAATGCTTGGTTTGGTCTTTTCAAGAAAATTTTGGAATCATAAATATGGTGAAGTTTTTTTTTTTTTTTTTTGATGAATGGAACAACGTTAAAGATTGAGTATTCATGTTGTTTAGATAACTAAGGTGATGGAAATACATGCAATGGTAGTTAAAGATCCATTATTTTGTAATTAAATATTTATTTTTTAACCAATATTTTTCACTCATGTTTAGTCATTGCGTTAGACATTATTTTAATTCAATGACGTTGTTTGACATGCTCAAATCTTCTAAAATTTACTTTTTTCTCGTAGTAGTAGTAGTAGTATAATAATAATAATAATAATAATAATAATAATAATAGTTTATTGGTAAAAAAATTCAAATTTTTGTATATTTTGATAATTATATCAAATTCTTTTAATTTTAGTAAATTTAGTCAATTTTGCAAAGGTTTTGACAATTATGATCAATTTGAGATTTTATTTAAAATTAAATGACATAATCCATGACATATCATGTATATAAGATTGAATTTTAAATCTAATATAATTCACTAAACACACTTTTTAAAAAATTCAATCTTAAATGAATGATATGTCAAATATTATATTATATAATTTTGATCAAAATCTCAAATTGACTATCATTGTTAAAATTTTTGTAAAATTGATTAAATTTATCAAAATTAAAAAATTGAATATAATTATTAAAATACGAAAAATATTTGAATTTTTTTATCAATAAGCTAATAATAAATGGTATGAAAACGTTTTGCCTTAGAAGGAAGCACATGTGTACGAGTAAGAGTGGACGGAGTGAAAGCGAGAATGTCGACTTCATTAACGCAAATATCATTAAGAATCCAATGCCTTGAGAACTTTGAGAGTTTCTCCACAACTTTTTGTTAAAATTATTATAAATAGGCTAGATCCCCTCTCTTGCCTTCATATGGATTGACAATCCTAGTTGCTATACCTATCGTAGCCGTCTTGTGGGAAGGTCAATGAGAGAAAGACTTAACTCTTTTTTTCAACTCTTCTGACCTATTATCTGAGTATTCTATTTTCAGTGATCGGAATAATGGCGCGAAACTATTTAGGATCCAATGCATAAAGAGGTATGCAACTTGTTTCCGCTTTCAGATCTACTGTGCAAACAGATACACAATTTTACTTCCGCTTAATTATGAATGGTGTTCTAAATTCGTGTACTAGATCCTGAATAAATTCTTATATGTGGTATCAGAACAAGAAATTGTATATGATTTAGAACCCTAGATATTTTGTATTGTTAATAAAAAAAAATTGATGACTGATGAAGGCACCCAAGCGTTGTTGCATCGCCTTTTGATATGTTTATTTTGTTACTGCATCATGAGATCGTCCATTAGCTCAGATGGTTGTTGATTCGTGGTACTCGCGCAGGAGGTCATGGGTTCGAAACCCGCGCTTGCTAACCTTCTCCTTTTCTGGCAAATTTTTTTTTTCTTTCTTAGTTGTCCAGTTTACGGCTTCTACCTTTTTTTTTTGCAATTTTGTTCACAATTTGGTTCGTTTGACGGCTTCAAACAAAAACAACACAGCAAGGCCAATATTCCTTTCCCTTGCTTTCTCTCCAATCCTTCCGTCAACCTTCACCTTTTGGGTTCAAACCGCCTCCTGGGTCATTGCGTTCTCCTTCCGACGGTTCTGAAGTTATGGGCTCGGCCTCTGGGGCACCAATTTAAGGATCATTAGCACCGCCTCTGGGTGCTTGCCCAAGTCCTATTGCATCTTCCACTAAAGGATTTTATTTTGCGGTTGATGACAAAAAAAAAGAAGAGGAAACCAAGTTGGAACAGGGAATTTGGAGATTGAATGTTTTTTTTTCCTTTTGTTCTTTATGGTTCGGTTAGTTGAAATTGGCTCTAGATCTTGATTTGATGTGTTTTTGTTGTTGGTTGTTGGTTCTTGCTCAAAATCGGCGATGATATCGTCGCCAGTGAAGCCACAATTCTATGGCAAAACATAAAAACATAAAAAAAAAAAAAAAAGGGGGGGGGGGAAGATGCATGTCGTGAGTCTCGAACCCACGACCGCGGGACTCGCAAGCCTGGAACGTGGCCAACTAAACTGATGAAATTACTTGTTAGTTTCTTATGCGGAAAATATTTATCTTTTATCATAGTGTATTTTAATTTCAATAATTATTAATATATATGTATATATATAGATGGTTTATATATATTAATTGCCAATTTATTATTTAGTAATATTAATTTTTGATAAAATTAAATAAATAAATAATAAATATTTATTTATTTATTACTATTATTTTTTTTGCACATATATGAGAAAATAATCATGTGCTTAAAATTGAGATATATTATGTTTGATACCTTGTGCATTTTTTGGAAATATATATTTGTGTTTAGTATGTATTTTAATTTGACTATAATAAATCTCTAATTAAAAATAATTTTATGGGTTAATGTGGGTGTTACCACCAAAGTGGAACATTCATTGAAATTCGTAGAATTTTTTTTTAATTTTTGTGAAGAGATAATTCTAAATCAATGTATTTAATAACCTGCCCAAAAAGGGTTATTAGATGCATTGATTTTGGGAGAGTTTGTTGAAATGAAAAGAAAATTCCAAATTAATGTACATAATGACTTGCCCAAAGGGGGTTATTAAAAACATTAATTTTGGGAGTGCTTGTTCGAATGAAAATTTCAAATTAATGTATATAATAGTCTGCCTAAATGGGGTTATTAGATACATTGATTTTGCGAGGGATTGTTGAGATGAAACTATTTGTGCTTAGAGGTGCATTAATCTAAAGAGTTTGTCTGCCCAAAGGGGATAGATTTCTCAAAACTGGTGTAAATTTGATTGTGAGCTTCATAACTAGAAATTCTATTGCATGTGCATGTTCTGCCCAAAGGAGAATATGTAGTTATGCCAAAATTTTCTAGATTGAGTAAATTATAAATTTGTTTTTTGTATATAGCCCAATTCTAATACATGCTCTTGTTTTATGCAATCGGTCTCCTTTAGTTTCAATAATAGTACTACAACTGTTGAACTTTTAACTAGCACAAACTTTAATAGGTGGAAATAGGACATTCAGATTGTTTTGAGAATGAGTGAGATAATATATATTTTTTATGATGATGAGCTTGCTAAACCCACCTGTGAGAGTAATATTGAAGGAAAATGAATTACATGTAAAGTGGGAGAGATCTAATCGTATTAGTCTTATGGCTATGAAAAAAACTATTTCTGAATATTTTAGGAGTAGTTTGCCCACTGATGTTACTGCCAAAGTCTTTATTGTTGTTGTAGAAAATAGATACTTTGTATCTTATAATGTTGAGCCTGTGACCCTTATGAGTCAGTTAGCTAGTATGAAATACAACCATAGTGGGAGTGTAAGGGATTATATTCTAAATATGATTCACTTTCACACTAAACTTAGGAGGTCTTAAATATATCAGCTTAATATTGGAATCTGAATTTTGTCTAGTTTTAGAGAACACTTTTTATGTTCCATCTTTGAGGATAAATTTGATTTCTGTTTCTATTTTGGATAAAATTGGATATCATTTTGCTATTGGTAGTGGAAGAGCTAATATGTTTTTAGATTCCAAATTGATCGGTGAATGTGTTTTGTTCGATAATTTATATAGATTGTGTTTTGATGATGCTAGTGATTGCGATCCTTCTTATGAAGATAATGTTGTGGTCAAACGATCCTCAGTTAGAGAAAAATCCTTTTCATTGTGGCACAAACATTTAGGTCATATATCTATAGAAAGAATTGAAAGACTAGTGAAAGATGACATTCTACCTTTTGTTGATTTTGAGGATCTAGATTTTTGTGTGGATTGTATAAGGGGTACATTGACTAAGAATAAAAGGAAATGTGCTAATAGAAGTTTAAATCTTTTGGAGATTATCCATACTGATATTAGCTGACTTTATTCACCTACTATTTGTGTCAATAAGTATTTTATGACTTTTATTGATATTTTTCACGTTATGGCTATTTATATTTGATAGAGGAGAAATCATATGCTATTGAGATGTTCAAATTTTTTCAAAATTGAGGTTGAGAAACAATTAGAAAAAGTCATTAAAATTGTGAGGTCTGATTGAAGGGGTGAATATTGTGGCGAATATAATGAGACTGGGCAACATATGAGAGAGTTTGTCAAATATTTGCGATAGTGTGGAATAGTTGCCCAATATACCATGCCTCGTAGTCCTGAACAAAATGGTGTTGCTGAAAGGTCAGCAATTCCAGATGATTATGAGGTTTATCTTGATAATGTGATTATAATATAGGTAATGTTATTGATCATGTATCTTATGATGAGATTGTTAATAGTGTTTATTTTGAATTATGGATTGGTGCTATGAAAGATGAGATGACATCGATGAGTCATAACAGAGTTTGGGAACTAGTTGAACTTCCTTCTAATAATAAACCCATAGGTTGCAAATGAGTATTTAAAACCAAGAGGGATTTTAAAGGAAAGGTTGAGAAGTTTGAAGCCAGATTGGTTGCTAAGGGATTTACACAACGTAAAGGTGTTGACTATAATGAGACTTTTTTCTCTGTTTCCTCTAAAAAATTCCTTTAGGATAATTATGGTTTTAGTTGTTCATTTTGATTTAGAGTTGTATCAAATAGATGTCGATAGTGATTTGGGTGAGAAAGTTTATATGGTATAACCTGAGGGTTTTAATGAAAGTGGTAAAGAACACTTAGTTTGTAAACTGAAGAATTCTATTTATGGTCTTAAACAAGCTTCTCGTCAATGGTATCTTAAATTTGATGAGATAGTTACTTTACTTGGTTTCACAGAGAACAAGATTGATCAGTGCATTTACCATAAGATCAGTTGGAGTAAATTTATATTTCTTGTTATCTATGTTGATGATATTTTGTTGGCTAGTAATGATATGAAGATGATTTGTAAAACTAAAAAGTTACTCTCTAGGACTTTTGATATGAAAGATCTTGGAGAGGTATCTTTTGTCTTAGGTATTGAGATTCGTCGTGATAGCTCTCGTCATTATTGGGTCTTTCTCAAAGGGCTTATATTGATAGTGTGCTCAGTAGATTCAATATACAATCTTGCAAAGGTGGTGATACTCCTATAGTGAAAGGAGATAAATTTAATAAGGAGCAATGCCCTAGAAGTGATATAGAGAAATAGACCATAGATAATAATCCTTATGCAAGTGCAGTTGGCAGCTTGATGTACACCCACGTGTGTACAAGACCAGATATTGCATATATTCTTGGTGTTCTTAGTCAATATCTTTCTAAT
>CATIWR010232810.1:0-10454 GCA_949677035.1 Omphalea diandra | reverse complement strand
ATCTTCAAATCCCAACTAGACCTCTAGAAAACTTGTTTCTAGCAACCTAAGTTATAAATATTCAAAGTTGTGTTAACCCAAATCCTAAATCAACTAAGCCAATTTAAGATCAGAATTAACAAGTTTGTGAAATTATTAAGCGTTCACTCAACAATCTCACCAAGCCCACTCAAGAACTCAAGAAGAGAATTTAATCTCACAAGCAAAAATCGCTAACAAAAATAATATTGATTGATTGTTTTCCTCTTGGCAGAATGTGAGGGCTATTTATAGCCTTACAATGCTTAATCCAAAACCAATTAGGATTTGGTTTACATTCCATAACAGAATTCTAATGTAATAAGGAAAAGACAATCCTGAACTAAATAGGAAAACTAAAGAAACATTATGATTGGTGAACAAGATTAGACCAAGATACTTTCCTAACTAAAGAACAACTCTTCCTAAATAGGAAAGGAAAAGGAATCAGCCTAATAAAGAAATCCTAATGGCATTAGGAAATATTGCCAACTAAGGAAATCTAGCAAGAATCTTTGACTTTGGTCCTTATTTCCTTGCTTACACGAGTTGGGCTTCCTTTTTCATGCCTTGGGCTTCTTTTTACATGCCTTGGCTGAATTGGGTCATGCTTGGATGCTCTCCACAAGTTGGGCTCCATTGTATTAAATTAAGTGTTCCATTTGAAAAGTTTAAGCTCCCATCAGCTTTTAATTAGCTTCGCACATCCTTTGCTCTTCTTGGGCTAATCAAAGTGTAATTCCTTGTTGCATGAATGCTCCAATTACATCCTTAAACTTCTTTAGCCTTCCCTTTATGATTGGGCCTTGAAGTTAAAGTGGATCCTTTGCTAACTTGCCTTGGCTGTTTGCATCAACGCCCCTAGTATTTTGGAGAATGATTTCACTACTTTTCATCATTGAGCTTGCATCTGAAGGATTAGAATATGATTCTCATAGTAGTTTTTTTTTTATAATTAATAGAGGTAGTTATACCAATGTTGCTTATTTGGTGGAAAAATTGAACTTGCCTACTCTTAAACTTCCTAAACATTCGAATTTACAATGGATAAATGATTGTATGGAGGTCAGGGTCACTAAACAAGTGCTTGTGTCTTTTTCTATTAGGAGATATGCTGATAAGGTTTTGTGTGATGTAGTGCCTATGTAAGCTATATTCTTTTGGGGTGTCCATAGCAATTTAATAGGAGGGTTAAATGTGATGGGTACACTAATAAGTATGACTTTGATATGGGTTAACACATTATACCTTATCTTTTATACCAAAAGAAGTATATGAAGATTAAAAAAAACAATGAGAACGAGAAAGAATGTATGCATATAAGAGAAAAAGAAATGAATGCACAACAAAAAGAGAGCGATGAGAAAGCCATACAACAATGTGAGTAAGAGAAAAAGGAGAGACTATAGTGGATGCACAAAAGAAAAAATAGGTGAACACAAATGGAGAGGGTGTGAACAAAAGCTTTTATGCAAATAGAAGTGATGTGAGTAAAGCCTACTTAGCGCAAAAACCCATGATTTTGTTGTTATTCAAGGAAGCATGTTTTTCTGATAATGACTTAACAATTTCTTTGCCTAGTGTCTTTGTCTTTTGAAGGACTATGAAGACTTATTCCACGAAGAGATACTACAAAGACTATCACTATTGAGGGGGAATAGAACCTCAAATTGACTTCATTTTGGCTCTCAAATTTCAAATAGATCGGCCTGTAGGAGTAATCCCAATGAGATAAAAGGATTTACATAGAAAGTTGCAAGGACTAGTTTATGGGTCTAAGAGTGTGGACATTACTATAAGGATAGAGATAGCCATGATAAGAGCTAATGTAGAGGAGAACCATAAGGCTACCATGGCAAGGTTCATTAGAAGCTTAAATAAGGAAATTGCTGACATGGTTGAGTTGCAACATTATGTAGGGATTGAAGAAGCTCTTAAACAAGGCCATTATAGAGAAGCAACTCAAGTATAGAGGAGCTAAATCTAATTCTTCGTGGATGCCTAATTGGAAATACAATAAAGCTATTTCAAATCCAATGAAAGAGATAAAGCCTAAAGATTTGATTGCCACTTTGAAAGATAAAATCAAAATCAAAACTCCTTTTAAATCATGTGATATTAAGTGTTTTAGGTACTAGGAGCATATTGCTTCTCAATGTCCAAGGACCAAGATCTTAATGGAGAATGGTGATGTTGAAAGTGTTCACTTAAGTGATGATCACATGTCACCATCTGAGCATTATTAGAATGTGGAGTTGAAGATGATATGCTAGTTGCAAGAAGAGCATTGAGTGCAAGACTGATGATGAAGAGGAAGATGAGCAAAATTTCCACACTAAATGCCATGTGAATGATAAGATATGTACTTTGGTAATTGATGGAGGGAGTAGTAGTAATGTTGCTAGTACATTATTGGTTAATAAACTTGATTTGCACACTATGAAACATCTTAAACCATATAAGCTCATTTAGCTTAATGATTATAGGGAAGTGAGGGTTGATAAGCAAGTGTTGGTTTCCTTTTCCATTGACAAATAAGAAGATGAAGTTTTGTGTGATGTTGCACTAATGGATTTGAGTCATATTTTTCTTGGCTGACCATGGCAATTTGATAGGAAGTTCTCATATGATGGGTACCAAAATCACTATTCATTTATATACTAATTGATGTTTTGTACTAACTTCCCTCAAACCATTGCAAGCTTATAAGGATCAATATAGAGTAGTAAGAATGTGTAAAATGAGAGAAGCAAATTTTTGAGGAAGAGGAAAAGAAAAAGAGTGCAAAAGAGAGAAAAAATGAGGATAAGAGAAAATTTTAAAAAAAAGTGTGCAAAAAAGAGAGAAAAATAAAGGTGAGGACGAAAGAAAAATTGAAAAGAAAAGTGTGCAAAAACGAGATAAAAAATGAGAGAAAGAGCTTGTTTGTGGAAAAAAAGTAAGGTGAATAGTGCTTTGATTGCAAGGCAACAACTACTTGCACTCATGTACTAGGATGTTTGTCTTTCTACTAACAACATTAACCCATCTTTGCCTACTATTGTTATGTCTTTATTGCAAGATTTTAAGGATCTATTTCTCAAGGAGACTCTCTAAGGATTACTTTCCATAAGAGGTGTTAAGCACCAAATAGACTTTGTAGTCAGATTTACCATACCAGACTACTCGACTTACGAAGCTAATCCCGAGGAAACCATATGGAACCAAAGGCAAGTAGATAAGTTGGTGCAAACAGGTTTGTGAGGGAGAGTCTTAGTCCATGTTTGGTTCCCATCATTTCAATCCTAAGGAAAGATGGAACATGGCATATTTGTGTGGATCATCGAGCCATTAACATGATTTAAGTAAAGACATCTTATCCCTAAGTTAGATGAATTACATGGCCCTAGTATCAAATCAACATGAAAGAAGGAGATGAGCGAAAAACTATAATTAAAATTAAATATGGATTATATGAGTGGATAGTAATGCCGTTTGGTTTAACTAATGCACATACTACTACATTCATGAGGTTGATGAATCATGATTTGCATGCTTTCATAGGGAAATTTATGGAAGTTTGCTTTGATGACATTTTGGTTTATAGTATGAATTTAAATGAGCATGTAAAACATTTGCATGATGTGTTTATTGTGTTAAAGGAGAATTGATTGTGTGCTAATCTTAAGAAGTGCACATTTTGCATTGAATCTTATGTGTTTCTCGGCTATGTTGTTGTTTCTTAAGAAATTAGAGTAGATTAAGAGAAGGTAAAGGTGATAAGGGATTGGCCTACACCTAAGAATGTGAACGAGGTAAGAAGTTTCCATGGTTTAATAAGTTTCTATTAAAGATTTGTTAAAGATTTTAGTTTCATTGGCTTATCTTTGAATAAGATTGTTAAAAGAATGTTGTTTTCAAGTGGGATGATATGCATGAACAAGCTTTTAATACTTTGAAAGATAAGTTGACTAATACACCTTTGTTATGTTTGCTTAACTTTGACAAAGCTTTTGAGGTAGAATACGCTGCATTCAAGGTTAGAATAGGAGCTGTTTTGATGCAAGATTCCAAACTAACCACTTATTTGAGTGACAAGCTTAGTTTGGCAACATTGAACTATCCTATGTATGATAAGGAACTTTATGCATTGGTGAAAACTATTCAAACATGGCACTATTACTTGTGGCCATGGGAATTCATCATTCATTTAGATCATGAGAGCTTGAAGTTCTTGAAATACCAAGGTAAGCTTAATAAGACATGCTACATAGTGATACAAGTAAGGTTGGATTGATCCTTACCCGTATGCTAAAGAATAGTTGCCTAATATCTATCAAACCAACTATTGGAGTTTTGATCTTCAAACTCCAATTAGACCTCTAGAAAACATGTTTCTAGCAACCTAAGTTATAAAACCAAGCCAATTTAAGATCAAAATTAGCAAGTTTGTAAAATTATTAAGCCTTCACTCAACATCTCACCAAGTCCACTCAAGAACTAAAGAAGAGAATTTAATCTCACAAGCAAAATTACTAATAATAATAATATTGATTGAATGAATCCCTCTTGGCAGAATATGAGGGCTATTATATAGCCTTACAATGCTTAATCCAAAACCAATTAGGATTTGGCTTACATTCCTTAACAAAATTCAATATTTTCTAATGTAATAAGGAAAAGGTAATCATAAACTAAATAGGAAAACTAAAGAAACATTATGATTGGTCAACAAGATCAGACCAAGATACTTTCCTAACTAAAGAACAACTCTTCCTAAATAGAAAAGGAAAAGGATTCAACCTAATGAGGAAATCCTAATGGTTTAAGGAATAATTGCCAACTAAGGAAATCTTGCAAGAATCTTTGACTTTAGGTCTTATTTCCTTGCTCACATGACTTAGGCTTCCTTTTACATACCTTGGGCTTCTTTTTGCATGCCTTGGCTGAATTGGGTTATGCTTGGTTGCTCTCTATAAGTTAGGCTCCATTGTATTAAGTTAAATGCTCCATTTAAAGAGTTTAAGCTCCCATTAGCTTTTAATTGGGCTTCACGTATCCTTTGCTCTTCTTGGGCTAATCTAAGTGTAACTCCTTGTTGCATGAATGCTGTAATTGCCTCCTTAAACTTCTTTAGCTTTCCCCTTGTGATTGGGCCTTGAAGTTGAAGTGGATCCTTTGCTAACTTACACGTGTTTCCTAGCAAAGTTGTGAAAATGAAGTGTATGCATTTTTCTAGATTATAATAGCTATTTAAACCTCTGATAACATCATCACAACTGTAAAAGCAAAATAAAATGGAAGCTAGCATGAATAACCATTTAAGCAAAAGTGAGTAAGGAATTGGAAAAATTACTCCACTAAGATGTGAAAACAAAGTGTAAGTATTTTTTTGATTAGATTTGCTATTTAACCCTCAAACAACATCATCACATCAATAAAAGCTAAAGAAAGTGAAAGTTTGCAAATGTAACTATTTAAGCAAAATTGAGTAAGGAATTGCACGAGTTACCCCATAAAGATGTGAAAATTAAGTGTATGTGTTTTCTACATTAGAATTGTTACTTAAGCCTCAGATAACATGATGGCATCAATAAAAGCAAAAGAAAGTAGAAGTTTGCATGTGAAACCATTACACAAAAGTGAGTAAGGAATTTCATGAGTTATCTCACAAAGATGTGAAAGCAAACTGTATGTGTTTTTTTTGCATTAGAATAGCTATTTAAAACTTAGATAATAACATCATCACATCAATAAAAGCAAAATAAAATGGAAGCTAGTACGTGTAACCATTTAAGCAATAGTGAGCAAGGAATTGCACAAGTTACCCCCACTAAGATGTGAAAATGATGTGCAAGTGTTTTTTGCTTTATATTTGCTATTTAACCCTCAAATAACATCATCACATTGATAAATGAGAAAGTTTGCACGTGTGACTATTTATGTAAAAGTGAGTAAGGAATTGCACGAGTTACACATCCAAGATGTGAAAACAAAGTTTGTGTTTTTTGCATTATAATTGCTATTTAAGCCTCAGATAACATCAGGGCATCAATAAAAGCAAAAGAAAGTGAAAGTTTACACAAGAAACCATTACACAAAAGTGAGTAATGAATTTTATAAGTTACTTCACAAAGATGTGAAAACAAAGTGTATGTGTTTTTTGCATTACAATAGCTATTTAAGCCTCGGATAACATCATCACATGAGCAAACACAAAATAAAATGGATGCTAGCACGTGTAACCATTGACATTAATAAAAGCGAAAGAAAGTGTAAGTTTGCACAAGAGACCATTACATAAAAGTGAGTAAGGAATTACACATGTTTCTTGGCAAAGATGTAAAAATGTAATCTACGTGTTTTTTACATTAGAATCGTTGTTTAAACCTCGGATAAAATTGTCACATCAGTAAAAGCCAAATAAAATGGAAGTTAGCATGAATAACCATTTAAACAAAAGTGAGTAAGGAATTGCACGAGTTACTCCACTAAGATGCGGAAATGAAGTGTAAGTGTTTTTTCATTACATTTGCTATTCAACCCTCAAATAACATTTTTGCAACAATAAAACCTGAAGGAAGCATATGTTTGCACATGTAACTATTTAAGCAAAATTGAGTAAGGAATTGCACAAGTTACCCCACAAAGATGTGAGAACGAAGTGTATGTGCTTTATGGCTTAGAATTGCTATTTAAGCCTCACATAACATTATAGCATCAAGAAAAGTGAAAGAAAGTGCAAGTTTGCACGAGTAACCATTAAAAAAAAGAGAGTAAGGAATTATGCGAGTTACCCCACAAAGATGTGAAAACGAAAAGTATGTTCTTTTTCTTTAGAATAGCTATTTAAAACATGGATAACATCATCACAATAATAAAAGTAAAAGAAATCGAAAGTTTGCACGTGTAACCATTCAAGCAAAAAGTGATTATTGAATTGCACGAGTTACCCCACAAAGATGTGAAAATGGAGTGTAGGTGTTTTTTGCATTAAAATTGCTATTTAACACCATCATGTCAACAAAAGCAAAATAAAATGGAAGCTAGCATGAGTAACCATTTAAGCAAAAGTGAGTAAGGAATTGCATAAGTTACCATGTTAAGATGTAAAAACAAAGAGTAAGTGTTTCTTGCTTTAAATTTACTATCTAACCCTCAAATAACACCATCACCTCAATAAAAGCAAAAGAAAGTGAAAGTCTATACGTTTAACTATTTTATACAAAGGTGAGTAAGGCAATGCATGAGTTACTCCACAAAGATGTGAAAATGAAGTGTATGTGTTTTTTGCATTAAAATTGTTATTTAAAACTCACATAACATCATGACATCAATAAAAAATAAAGTGGAAGTTTACACGAAAAACCATTATGCAAAAGTGAGTAAGGAATTTCACGAGTTACCTCACAAGGATGTGAGAACAAAGTGTTTGTGTTTTTTGCATTAAAACAACTATTTAAACCTCAGATAACATCATCACATCAACAAAAGCAAAATAAAATGAAGCTAGCATGTGTAACCATTAACATCAATAAAAGCGAAAGAAAATGAGAGTTTGCACTAGAAACCATTACATGAAAGTGAGTAAGGAATTACACACATTTCTTAGTAAAGATGTGAAAATGTAGTCTATGTGTTTTTTACATTAGAATCGCTATTTAAACCTTGAACAAAATCATCACTCAGTAAAAGGAAAATAAAATGGAAGCTAGCACGAATAACCATTGAAGCAAAAGTGATTAAAGAATTGCATGAGTTACCCTACTAAGATGTGAAAAGGAAGTGCATGTGTTTTTTCATTAGATTTGCTATTTAACCCTCAAATAAAATCATCGCATCAATAAAACCTAAAGAAAAGCAAAAGTTTGCACATGTAACTATTTAAGCAAAGTTGAGTGCACGAGTTACCCCACAATGATGTGAAAATGAAGTGTATGTATTTTGTGCCTTAGAATTGATATTTAAGCCTCACATAACATTATAGCATCAAGAAAAGTGAAAGAAAGTGCAAGTTTGCATGAGTAACCATTAAATAAAATAGAGTAAAGAATTACGCAAGTTACCCCACAAAGATGTGAAAATGAAGAGTATGTGTTTTTTGCTTTAGAACAGCTATTTAAAACATGGATAACATCATCACAACAATAAAAGTAAAAGAAATTGGAACTTTGCACGTGTAACCATTTAAGCAAAAATGATTATTGAATTGCACGAGTTACCCCACAAAGATGTGAAAATGGAGTGTAAGCGTTTTTTGCATTAGAATTGCTATTTAAACCTCAGATAACATGATCACATCAATAAAAGCACAATAAAATGAAAGCTAGCACGAGTAACCATTTAAGCAAAAGTGAGTATGGAATTGCACAAGTTACCCTACTAAGATGTGAAAATGAAGAGTAAGTGTTTTTTGCTTTAGATTTACTATTTAACCCTCAAATAACATCATCCAATCAATAAAAGCAAAAGAAAGTGAAAGTCTGTATGTTTAACTACTTATGCAAAAATGAGTAAGGCATTGCATGAGTTACCCCACAAAGATGTGAAAACGAAGTGTATGTGTTTTTTGCATTAGAATTGCTATTTAAAACTCACATAACATCATGGCATTAATAAAAGTGAAAGAAAGTGAAAGTTTACATGAGAAACCATTACACAAAAGTGGGTGATAAATTTCATGTATTACCTCACAAAGATGTGTAAATGAAGTTTATCTGTTTGTTGCATTAGAATAGCTATTCAAACCATGCATAACATCATCACATCAACAAAAGCAAAATAAAATGGAAGCTAGCACATGTAACCATTGAAGCAATAGTGTGTAAGGAATTATGCTACTAAGATGTGAAAATAAAGAGTAAGTGTTTTTTGCTTTAAATTTACTATTTAACCCTCAAATAACATCATCCCAATAATAAAAGCAAAAGAAAGCAAAAATTTGTACCTTTAACTATTTACATAAAAGTGAACAAGGAATTGCACGAGTTACCCTACAAAAATGTGAAAACGAAGTGCAAGTTTTTTTTTTTCATTAGAATTGCTATTTAAGCCTCACTTAATATCATAGCATTAAGAAAAGCGAAGGAAAGTGCAAGCTTGCACAAGTAACCCTTAAACAAAAGAGAGTAAGGAATTATGTGAGTTACCCCATAAAGATCTAAAAACAAAGAGTAAGTGTTTTTTTTTTTTTTTTTTTTGCTTTAGAATAGCTATTTAAAATAAGGATAACATCATGACAATAATAAAAGTAAAAGAAATTGGAAGTTTACACGTGTAATCATTTAAGCAAAAGTGATTATTGAATTGCACGAGTTAATCCATTAAGATGTGAAAACAAAATGTAAGTGTTTTTTTCTTTATATTTGCTATTTAACCTTCAAATAACATCATCACATCGATAAAAAGCAAAAGAATGAGAAAGGTTGCACGTGCAACCATTTATGCTAAAGTGAGTAAAGAATTGCGCGAGTTACCCCACAAAGATGTGAAAACGAAGTGTATGTGTTTTTTTGCATTACGATTGCTCTTTGAGTCTCAAACAACATCATGGAATCAATAAAAGTGAGGGAAAGTGGAAGTTTGCATGAGAAACCATGACACAAAAGTGAGTAAGAAATTTCACGAGTTACCTCACAAATATGTGAAAATGAAGTGTATTTGTTTTTCACATTCAAATAGTTGTTTAAACTTTGGATAACATCATCACATCAATGAAAGCAAAATAAAAATGGAAGCTAGGATGAGTAACCATTTAAACGATAGTGAGTAAGGAATTGCACAAGTTTCCCCCCTAAGATGTGGAAATGAAGTGTAAGAATTTTTTGTTTTATATTTGCTATTTAACTGATACGAACAAGGTTGGATTAATCTTTACCCGTATGCTAAAGAATAGTTACCCAAAATCTATCAAACCAAGTATTGGAGTTTTGATCTTCAAATCCTAACTAGACCTCTAGAAAACTTGTTTCTAGCAACCTAAGTTATAAAGATTCAACTCAAACCTTAAATTAATCAAGCCAATTTAAGATCAGAATTAACAAGTTTGTGAAATTATTAAGCCTTCACTACTCAACAATCTCACCAAATGATACGAACAAGGTTGGATTAGATTCCTTACCCGTATGCTTGAGAATAGTTGCCCAGATCTATCAAAACAAGTATTGGAGTTTTGATCTTCAAATCCCAACTAGATGATGCAAATAGCCAAGGCAGGTTAGCAAAGGATCCACTTCAAATTCAAGGTCCAATCAAAGCGCATTCAACCAAGAAAAAGAAAAAGTAATGCGGTAAAAGGAGAGTAGTGAGAAAACCAATGAGGGGTGTGAGATTAGAGGGGGAAAAGGAGAGCAAAGAGGGGATGCCCATAAAAAAAGTGAGGGGCATGCAAAAGGAGAGGGTGTGAAAAAAACTATATTTGCAAAAGAGAGGGATGTGAGGAAAGCTTTGCTAGCCAA
>CATIWR010232770.1:0-14071 GCA_949677035.1 Omphalea diandra | reverse complement strand
TACAGCGCCACACTCACACCAACGCTGGTCTTTGTGTTTTATAATTCGCTCCAATTTTTTTATTTATATATATATATATATATATATATATATATATATATATATATATATATATATATAATGGATTTTGGGCTTGGGTCTGCCCATATTGAGAGCCCAAACACATCACAATTAAAAACTGCTTAAGCAGTTATTAAATAAGAAGAAAAACTTCCCACTATTGGGAAGTTAACATGTATGAAAAAATAACAAAATCACGTATAGAAGAAGACAAAAACTGAAGCTTTCTTCGTCTCCAGGGAAATACCATCACTCTACAATTGTTGAATTTGATCTTAGGCTGTGAATATATAGGAATTTTCCATTTGTGATAATTCCTCAATCAATAATACAAGTATTGTTAGTTTCGTTTATGCGCGTCAATAAGTATTGGGTTTATTTTGTTATATGAATTAATTTATATTAATTAACTCTCACATTGGTATCAAAGCCATTTTGCTTATGTTCTAATTACATATGAGATTTTTGCGTAGCCTAAATATTTGAATGTAGATAATTTGCATATTTTTTATTTATTTTTTGTTTAGTTTATATAATTTGCAATTACATCTGATATTCATGGGATTAGGTCATGATTTTTTACATGAATGATGCTTAAATATACAATAATATGCATGTAAAATTATAGCGTCTAACTCTTTATGGTTTGTGAGATATTAGTTTTTGAATTTTATTTAATCGTTTATTTTGTTGAATATCTATATTTGGTAGTTTTCAGTTTGATTTGAGAGTATATTCGGATAGTACTTATCACAAGCTTTCCAATGATATATTATTCACATAATTAGATTTCTGTAGCATGAGTAATTATAAATTGAATTTCTGTGGACTAAACTATATACAACTAGAAAGTATTGGGACTGTTTGGAGGAGGAAGATGATGAATAGTGTCACTTTAACAATTTCAGTCACGCCTTCGTGTGTTGTTTGTGCAAACACATATATAGAGAAACTTTTACGTAAAAATAACTAGACCATTGAACTTAGGGACCCCAAAAATATAGGTACAGACTGAATATTGACATTTGAAAAGCCATTTAAGGCGATGCATATGAGTCACGCGCTTCCCTCAATGTGTGGATAGGTGAGACAAACGACATGTGAGCCATATGTTAGGTTGGATGGCATGTCATCCAACAAGTGACCAAAAAACGACGCATTGTTTCTTGGGTCTCCTCTACAAATGACACATCATTTCCTCCACCAAAAAAAAAAAAAAAAAAAAGAGAATTGTTTAATGGGCATGTAGGGGCATGTTCAGGGTCAATTTTGACACCTTTTTTTTCAAATTCATATTTTGTCATCCCATTTTTTGGCATATTAAAATTAATTTTGAATACTTGAAAATTAATTTTTATGAATATTTATCTATTAAAATTTATAAAAATTATTTTAGGTCCCAAAAAATTCTGAAAATATTTCCATGTGTTTTATGGTCTAATGAGCCATTGTAGCACAAAAAATTTTAATTAATTGTATTTTAATCTATGTAATTTATTCATCAAATTGCTCATTTTTATGTTTATTTTATGCATTTGTTATAAAAAAAAATTATGGCAATCACCATAAGGACTCATAAAGTAATTAGGACCAAAAGACAAAGGAATAAAGTGCATCAAATGATTAAAAATTTTAAAAATATTGAGACCATTTTCTCAGGTGACGATGTGACTCGTATGGTGGATCACATTGTCAATGTTTATAGCAAGATTCAAGATATTATTTGGAAAGGTGGTTTACTCACTCATCAAGAGAGATATAAAGCATTAAGATCGGCTTTGATTCCACAATATAAGGACCCTCTTGACCTTTTAGAGTCTAACTTGGAAATTAATGGATCCTATTTGAGACTAATCAAATGTTTTATAAGGAATTTTGTGAAACCCACTGTAGTTTACTCTAGTTATGGTCTAACTTATATATCTAGAAGTTTTCTTAGTTTTCCTATTAAGCTTTATTTTAGGCTCATTCATTACATCCCTGTCAATTGTATGGTTACTTAGATTATAATTTATTTCTAATGTAATTATTTATTTATGAATTGTAAGACTTTTTAAGTTCTTTTGCTTTTGTCTTTATGCTTTATATATATTTATTTCATTTTATGAATATTATCTTGTTTAATATATTTATTTCAATTCAATTAATTATTTATGGTTTAATTAATTGATTAGAAATATTTAATTTGGAAAATTAAATATAAATAAATGCATAAAATATTTGCAAATTTATTGTGACATTTTAAGAGTTTTAGTAACTTTAAGAATGAAACTTTGCATTAAATAATTACATCCATAATTACCTTACATTTAGGATCCTAGACAATGATTGGAAACATTGTGACCTTTTGACTTTAAACCTAATGTGATGTATTTATTGACATAATTAATTAATAACAAAGTATTTGTATGTAATATTGATATTAAAATTTGTGTGTGTGTCTTCTGTATAACTTTGTGTTTTACAAATGACTTCTGCATCCACAAATATTGTCATTGAGTTCAATAAGATTGAAAAATTGCATGGTGATAATTATGAGATTTGGAGCATGAAAATACAGTTTGTGCTAGAAGAACAAGAGGCTCTTAAGGTTTTAAACACTATCATGGATGAGCTTGAGCAAAGCACAACATCCCAACATATGAGGGACTATGAAGCTTATGAAGCTTGGAAAAAGAAAAACTTCCTAGTTTGCATTACATTGCTGAGCATCATAGATGATGACATCATGCATCATAGGTATGACAATACCAAGGACATGTGGCCCTGCATTGAAACTAAAGTCTGGAGGTACATTTGTATCCAAACCCAGATCGCTAACTATCAAGTTTGACACATATAAGAAACGTCTTAAACATAATATGAAAAAGCATTTAAGGCAAATGTCAAACATGATAAGTGAGCTAAAAGATGTTAGTCATACTTTAACAGATGAGCAACAGGTCTAAGCAGTCATTCATTCCTTACCCCAAAGCTAGAAGCATATGAAGATGCATTTGACTTATAATGAAAATATTAGAACACTAGAAGATGTTATGTGTCATCTTGAGTTGAAAGAGGATTGCTTTGAGTTGCTAAGTCAAGTATTGATGTGTACATGATTGGTTCTAATGACTATCAAAGTTCAGGGTGAAAGCGCAAGCATCAAATTGGATCCCAGTCAAACAAGGTGAAAGGAAAAGCTCAGCCAAGTAAGAACCAAAGCAAAACCAACATGTTAAGAAAAAGTGTAACATGAAGAGGAATATAACAAAGGTCAAGTACTATAACTGTAACAAATGTGGTCATTTCACTCAAGATTATGTCGAGCTAAAAAAGGTACCTCATTACGCATATGTTACTAAACTTTGTATTTCTAGGACTATTTTTCTAACTGAATCGCATCCTTTGTGGATTGTAGACTTATGGGCCACAGACCATGTAGCGATGGATCGAGAAGCCTTTGTGGACTTTCGATGAGTCTCGTATGGAGTGATGTGGATATCTGTGGGAAACAATGCCAGAGTTGAAGTGAAAGGGATTGGCACATGCAAGTTAGTAATGTATGGTGGTCAAACCTTATTCCTGCATGATGTGCTATTTGCTCCATATATTTGTCAGAATTTAATTTTTGTGTTGGTGTTGCTTAGATTAGGTTTCAGTTGGAACTTTCATGACATGTGTGTTAATTTGTCCATGGGAATAAATTTTTATGGCTCTAGTTACATTTAAGATGGTTTTATTATGATGGACTTCAATTATGACTTAAGCAGTTATAATGTAAGTTTTCTATGTTTGTAGCATCGCAATATTATGAGAATGATGTGAATGTTTGGCATGTTAAGCTTGGCCATATTGGCTAATAGAGAATGAATAGATTAATAAAGAAGGTTTATAAGCTAATATTGACAAAGTGGATTTGTCAACTTATGAACATTTTCTAACTGGAAAAACTAGAAGGAAACCATTTAGAAAAGAACTAGAGCTGAATTTCCATTGCAATTAATACATTTTGATGTATATGGACCTATGAATGTGAGAGCTAAGTATGGAGCATTTTATTTCATCACATTTATTGATGATTACACTTGATATATCTCATAAATCTAAAGCATTAAGTTGTTTTAATAATTATATGAATCTAGTTAAAAATCAATTAGATAGAAAAATAAAAGCATTAAGAATCGATCGAGGTCAAGAATAATTATCCAATCAGTTCAAAGAGTTAAGTGATGAAAAAGGAATACAATATCAGTTGAGCATTCCTAGAACTCCATAACAAAATGGTGTTGCTAATAGGAGGAATATAACTCTTCTTGAGATGGTTAGGTCTATAATGGCTCATGCTCATTTGCTAATCACCTTTTGGGGTGATGCATTATACCAAATCAATTACCACCACTCCATATGAGTTATGGACTGGCAAGAAACCCGACCTAAGTGTTTTAAAACCTTGGAGATATGTTGTTTATGTTCAATATTCCTCCCATAAATATGGTAAATTAGGTCTAAGGGGAAAGAAAAATATCTTTATAAGGTGCTTCGAAACCTCAAAAAGTTACGTGTTCATAAGTATGCAAGATAGTGGGAGTGTAACTGAATTTGAAGATGCCATTTTTTCAGAGATTGACTTTCCTAAAAAGGGTGAGATAAGTCAAGACTTATCACTATTTGAAACCATGGATCCACATATGTTAGTATCATCTCATTCGAGTAGGTGGATTTTGACAAATAATGCATTAGTTTCACTTATCCCAATTTCATCATCTCATGTGAATGAAAGTGATCCTAGTCTGAATGAGAGCAATTTGAGGATTATTGAATCTCAATTGTGTCAAAGAATCATGTAAGCATTTCTCACCCTCGATTTGAGATTAAAGGTGGTGAAGCTTTTATGATTCTTCCACAAGAAGAGGATGAGCCAAAGAATGTGAAAGAGGCTCTTTTATGCCCTACTGAGGATAAATGGATTAAGGCAATGAAAGAAGAAATAGAGTCTATGAGATCTAATCAAGTTTGGGAACTGGTTAAACTCTTGAAAGGACGCAAAGCCATTAGGAATAAATGGATTCTCAAAATGAAAGGTTGATGGTACCATTGAGAGATACAAGGCTCTCCTAATTACGAAAGGGTACACACAACATGAAGGAATTGACTATGAGGAAACTTTTTCACCTGTTGTGAGATTTACTTTGATTTGTTTAATTCTAGTTATAGTTACTAGCTTAGACCTTGAATTACATCAAATTGATGTAAATAGTACTTTTCTTAATGGAGAATTGGATGCAGAAATTTATATGGAACAACTAATAGTTTCATTAAAGGCCATAAACAAAAGGTTTATTACTTTTGAAGTCTATATATGGCCTCAAACAATCATCAAGGTAATGGTATATTCATTTTCATAACACAATCATTTTGCATGGTTTCACTATGATTGAGAAGGATCATTGTGTATATACCAAAAGGTCTAAGGATAAATTTATGATTTTGTCATATACGTTGATGACATACTTAGAGCTAGAAATGATAAGGACTACCTTAATGATATCAAAGCCTGGTTGTCATCTAACTTCAAAATGAAAGATATGGGTGAAACTGCATATATTCTTAAAGTTAAGATTTTAAGAGATCGTCCAAAGAAAATATTATCACTTTCACAAGAGACATATTAGAAATGTCCTTAAATGATTTAATATGTAAGATTGTAAGCTCAATGATATTCTTATAGCTAAAGGCGAAGGTTTGAACTAAAGATTATGTCTTAAGACTCAAGAGGAAAAGAAGCAAATGAGTAGAGTTCCTTATGTTAGTGTGGTTGGTAGTCTAATATTTGCCATGATATGTACATGACCAGATATCTGCTATGTTGTAGGCATGGTAAGCAAATACTAATCCAACCCAGGCCCAACACATTGGAAAGTTGTAAAGAGGATTTTAAGGTATCTAAAGAGAACTATTGATTACTTGCTATGCTATCAAGGTTGTGATCTACATTTTACAGGTTATATAAATGCTGACTGGGGAGGAGACTTAGATGATAGAAAGTCTACTTTAGGTTTCAATTTCTTACTCAGTAATGGCACCATATCCTGAAGCAGTAAGAAACAGTCATGTAAAGCCTTGTCCATAAGGGAAGTCGAACCGTGGCCTTTTGTTTAGTAGTACAAGAAACTATATCACTTAAAAGGTTTTTTAAATGATTTAAGGGTCTCTACTAGTTCCATTTCTAGTGTTAGTCAACTGTGATATTCAAGCAATTATTACATATACTAAGGACCCAAAGTTTCATTATAAAACCAAACATATAGATACTAAGCACAACTTTATTAAAGACATGGTGACAGGCAAAGAAGTAAACATTATATACATTTATACATAAGATATGATTACAAATCATGTTCCTAGAGATGTATTTGTTGAGCATACTAAATCTTAAGGAATGTGTAAATATGAATGTATTTGTATCATTAGTTATTGTTCAATGTTTACAAATGTTTAATTAATGTATGAATGATAATGGAGATTATTAGTATACATACAAGTGAATGTTCTTGAGTACATTTTTTATTATTTTTTGAAAAGTATACCAGGTAGATAAGAGATTGACTTTCTTACATGGGTAATCACCTTTTTATCATTTTTGTAATGTATAAAGATGAGATAAATTTTAAGCTTATTATCTAGGTGATAATTGAGCTTAAGCTTAAAATTCCAAATGTCATGCTAATATTGACACAAGGTGATTATAACAATTTAAGTGAATTTTTGTTTTCAATATATATGCCTTTACTGCCAGATGTGATTTCTAATGAGTATTAATAAGTAGATTGATGAACTTAAGTTATATGTTAAGTGTTCTAGACTATCATCTATACAACATTTATTTTAAGAAAGACATATACTCTATGAGAAATAACATATGATTCATACCATGTGTGCAATAAATATGACCATTAAGAGTAGTAAAAGTAATAGAACTCAACTTATTATTGTGTGAGACCCTAAGGAAATAAGGATTCTCGAATTGGTCCTTCACAACTCCTATCAGTTACTCGAGACTTAATTTAATGTTTACTATCTTAGGGTGTTGCTAAAGGATCATGAATGATATGATCCAGTGGGACATTACTAGAAAAGCAAGTTAAGTTGAAGTTAAGAGAATCGTGAGAAGAGAAAGATCGTTGGGATATCACATTAACTTATATTCACTAATCGACCAATTATAATTTGTTTATGTGACAAAATATAATTGTGAATATAAAGTATAATCATAGATGAGATCATGAGAGTTGATAGATGTGATAAAATGGTCTAGAGTTCAATATACTATAATTTACTCTAAAATCTATTTAGTTGAGAAGTTATATACTCCTAGCAGATATATACCTCTGAGCTCTTGAAGTTTGTTGGTCACACGGTCTATTTTCTGAGTATGAATTATTACAGAGTATGAAGAATTTTTTTTTTTTCCCAAGTTGGTTGTGCATCCCACTATGTACGAACAGGAGATGTTGGATTATGAGCTTGGATCCGCCTATATTGAGAGCCCAAATCCATTAGCATTAAAAACTGCTTAGGCAGTTATCAAATAAGGAGAAAAACTACCCACTATGGGAAAGTTAACATATGTGAAAAACAACAATATCATGCATAGAAGAAAAAAAAAAATTTGAAGCTTTCTTCTTCTCTAAGGAAAATACCAACACTCTGCAATTGTTGAATTTGATCTTAGGCTGTGAATATATAGGAATTTTCCATCTGTGATAATTTCTCTATTACTAACACAAGTATTTTTAGTTTCATTTATGCACTTCAACAAGTAAGTACTAGATTTATTTTTTTTATATGAATTAATTTGTGTTAATATATATATATATATGCTATCAAATTTTAATTTTAATTAAATATTAATTAAAATAAATAGGTTAGGCTCGAGCCTATTTACTTTTTAAACTATTGTTTGTTGATGCTTTGTGTTTGGGCATTGAAAGAATGTTAATGCAATACATTCTTTTATTGATCTTTTGAATAATTATTTCAAATTTTTAATGTAGTATGATATCATCAAGGACTTTTTTGTAATTTTAAAATTTTCATTATATATCAATTTAAGAATATTTCTTGTTTGAAATGATTGAATGATACATTGTTTCATGTTTTATTTGTTTTCTAAAAAATAAATTGAAAATAAGTATGATTTACAAATAATTGAATTGTATAATATTATATAAGAATTTCATAAACGTCGAAATCTCATTCTAAACTATCTTAAAATAAAGACATTCCAAAATAATCTTTTTATTGATTTGTCTGAGATTGAATTCTTGTGAAGATTTGAACTTTTAAAATAGAATAGAGATTTTCACTATCATTGCCTATTTATATTAACTCTTAGTGTATTTTGTAAGGGGTTAATTGAAGGAGGGGTTAATAGTTGCAAAACTAATAATAAAAATATAATAATTAAAGACTGAGAATAAAAATTTTTAAATTTTGAGGATATAATCCTAATGATTTCTATTCTCTGAAAATGACTCTTATTTTTTAATATTTTGGACTATGATCAGTATATTCTATTGGTAACAAACATCTTTTCTTTTCATTGTCTTTATTTTCTTTAATAAAGTAAGTTGTTATTATTCTATTTGTTATTTTTGTTAGTTTCTCTTTTAAGAGTTTTTATTTTAGTTTTGTTATTTTGTCTCTCGTTATGAGAGTTTTTATCTCTTTTTTTTTAAAAGAATTTCCATGGTTTGAGATTGATTGTGCATTAATATATCATGATATATTATCAGATATCGTCTCTCAAATCTGTTCTAGTGTAGTATATGAATTCAATCCACATTGTGCTATAGCACATTATTTGGCAGTAATCTCCGTAATTGATAATGATGCAGATTGATTGAAAACAATTCATGATGAAAGTAGAACCATGATTTCAAAATTGAGCCAATATCCAATTATTAGTAGTGTTGAGAATGAATTTCATATTGATAATCTAAATCATAAGATTATTTTATTTTTTTACATATCATATATATCTTTTATTATTCTAAGAAACAGAACGAGAATAGGATCTTATAGGCGTAACAGTTAACTATATTTGATATTATATTAAAAATATAATATTGATATTATAATTATTTATATTTATATTTATATTAAATTGATATTATTTAATAATATTAATAATGATATGATAACTATAATTGTTTTTATAATAATATTTACTATAATTTTAATATATTATTATAATATTTATATATTATAAATAATTACTATATTAGTAATATTTTTTATTAGTATATTAATGTCATTTTATAATAATCATAATATTACATTAATAATTTAGATATACTAGTAATAGTTGCTATATTAATAAAATTTTATAATACTAATATTACTATTTAAATGCTATTTAGATTAATAAGTATTTTATATTATTAATAATTAATATTGTATTAATAATATTTATTTATTCTTGTGATATTTAACTTTATATTATTTATATTAATATTAATATAATCTAAGAAATAAAATTTTTTATTTTTCATCATTCTTTTATCTCTTTAATTTAAAAATGATAATAAAAATATATTAAAAAATAATTACTAATTAATCTTTTTAACCGTTAACTCTCAAAATAAAATATATAATAAATAAATTGAAAGAATTAATAGTTAACCGTCTTACTACCAAACGTACCTTTGGTAGCGTAAACCAGTGTCATGAGTGACAGATGTTTGTGATGTGCATGGAGTGAATTAAATGTCAAAGGATGAATAGTAATCAAATGAGTATAAAAAATGAAGGATAATGTGAATAATTTATATAAATTTGATGGATAATTTAATAAAAGGATATCATAGTTAACACTAATAAAACTAAGGCTTTGGTTGTTGAGTAAAAAATATTTTTTGTATTTTTAATATTTAATGCGCTCAAAAAATAATAAATAAAAATATTTTTGTGATTAATAAAAAATTAATTCATTTTTAAAAAATTGACTTCATTTTTTCAAAAGATAAATTTTTATTTTAATATATTTTTATATTAAATAATAAATAATATAAATATAAAATATTTATAATTTAAATTTTATTATAATTATTGACCGATCTATTTTTAAAAATATTTATTATTATAGATTTATGGAATATAAGTTTTTTAAGTAAAAATTATTAATGATTAAATTTTTTAATATTAAAATTTTCAAACTCAATTTACTCAATTTTTTACTCATAAAATTTATATTAAAAAATTTAAAATCAGTTATAAAATAAATGTTTTTTGTAATTTTTATTTCAAAATTAGCTTTTCACAGAAGCAATGCCAAACATGGTCTTCGACACCATATCCAAAATAAATGAGTTATTCCACTAGATTAAAAATGGAAAGGTTGAAACGTGACCGTCGCTGTCTCTAGCAAATGATGAAATTTTCTTGATTCATTTAATCGGGAGAAGAATTGGCTTATCGATAATACTCATTATTAAATTTTCGACATAAGAACGCAACACTGATTTTTCTTGGCAGTGTAACTCACCATTGGAAACTTGGACAACTGTCTTATGTGATGAGTAGCATATGTGCCAAATTAAGAAAAATATACGGAGGATTTGTGTCGCTGGATTTTTGGACTTTTAGCTTATCCGAATAAGAAGAGGATCGTTTAGATAAATCTCCAAGGAATAATTACCATAAGCCCCTTCACTTTTGGTATATTTAACTAAATCATCTCTCATATTTTAAAATTATACTTAAAACCTCTAACCTTTGTCCATTATATTGTTTAGTTATTCTGACGTTAAAATAGGTTTTTGGCAATTAAATTCTCATAAAATGACAATATTATCCTTTTATTTTAAATTTTCCTTTCATATTATACTGTCCAAAAATCCAAACTCAGAAAACTTCACAAAAAAAAAAACATTATACTACAATATATCAAACAAAAACAACTACATCTCTAGAATACATCTTGCAAGCCCTTTTGCTGTTAGTAATTATCCCATCAAATTTCTAACCCTTAAAACATCAAAACCAACATCAACATTACCCATAAAATTAAAATACTACTATTAAACTAATTAAAAAAAATTAACACATAACTCACAATCATCATGAACTTTTTCATTTCAAAAAAACAAAACAAAGGTAAAGTAAATAATTTTTTCAAAGTTCCTTTTCATAAGTTTTCCTTTCTCCAAATCCATGGCAATTCATCATTAAAGATGCATGTGTGGAAAAACAACTTCAAGTATCAGCTCTCAAAGGTTTTGGTCGAAATGGAAAGTTGAAGATGCTCAACGTATATTACAAAGACCTAACGAAATTGATTCTGCAGAATTTACAAATTTTATCCCTTGGTATCAACCGATTTAGTATTGAAATTCCTTGTAAGATCTTCAATCTCAAGCACTTAACCATAATCAACATCAACGCTCACAACCTCATTGATGAAATTTCTTCTTCAATTGCCCATTGCACTTTATTTACATTAGTCGACTTCAATCGAGATGACCTTAATGATGAGATTTCACATGGAATCTCAGTGACGTGGTTGGATCTTATAGTGAATGCTAGGGGAATAATGTTTGGAGAACATGTAACCCCAAGGCATTAGACTCACTCTTCTACTTTGAATGATGTGTTTTAAATGATAACAAGGATAACATAACTATAACAAAACCAAGAGAAGTTCTAATGTTTGTAATTTAGTGTTTGTTTGATATTTTGAATAGATTCATCAAATATTAAAAAGGGAGATTATTCTGAATTTTAGGGGAGAATGTTTGGAGAACATGTGAATCTAAGACCCAATAAACATTAAAGGTCCAAAACAAGTTCAATGAGCATTGTGCAAATTCAACGAGTATTGAACATCTTCCATCGAGTGTTGGACCATTCAATAGGCATTGAAGGCTGAGTAATAAACATTGATTGGATGTTGTTCTTTTGCCAAAGTCTTATGGACCTTGTAACAGGCATTATTCCTTTGCAATGAGCATTGGAGAAGTGCTTCAGGTTGAGCTGTGCTGGACTTCGCCACAAGCATTGAAGTTTTGCGACGAGAATTGATCTAAGCTAGCAACAGGTGAGGGAAAAGTGTCCAAGCTTGAGCTAACGATTTTTGAACCCGAAACAGGAGTTGGCCCTTCTCAACAGGCGTTGAAGGAGTTTTCAAGGTGCATTACGAATTGCTCAACTTGAAGTAGAAAACAACTGTGCAAAGTTTAAAAAATAAAGTACGAAGTTCAAGCTTTCTAGAAATGAACAACGGGCATTGTTCTCTCTCCAACAGACATTGTAGTCAAAGCCAACAAGCGTTGAAAGACATTCAGTAGACATTGAAAGTTACTGTTTATAAGTTCAATGGGTGTTGATAAAGAACAACAGTTGTTGTCACCTCAAACGGTTAATTTTGTAAAAAAGCTGTCAAACACAACATCAAGTATTCCAACGGCTGGTTTTGGAACATGGCTATATAAGGAGCATTTTTAGAGTTTAGAAAGGTTAGAGAAAAAGATAAAAATCATTGTAAACATCTTTATAACTTCTTGTAACTATTTGTGTAAACCTGTTTGGGTGTTGCTTGTATTTTGGGTAGAGTAAGGTTTGTTTTTGTTACTCTTTTTTAGAGTAGGTTTTTTAAGCACTAATTGTGTATTTGTTGCCTATTTTCATCATTACAGGGAAAAAACTCTAGAAATTAATCAAACAAACAACAAATCAAAAGAAAATTAAATAAATTATTCAAAATTGGGACAAACAAATAAGGAAAAGAAAGAAAAATTAGGCTTCAAAAGCAGTTTGATGACCTTTTTCGCCATTAATTTTATCTTCCAACCCAATGACATCAAGTTTGAAGAACAATCCTTCGTAGATTAAATTCAGGCCTTCATAGATCGAATTTTGCCTAACCTAGCTGCCAGAGTGAGACTAGCAAGTGAAGGAGCAAGTTCCATAGTGCTTTGTCAATGCCGCTTGCTCGTTTTGCTTCCTACATTTCAAAGCCCATCATTTATGGGGTTTCCAAGAAGGAGGAGTTGTCTAGTGATAATTTCTTAGATTGGTTGCAATGGAAAAGAGCTCCAAAGCCCATGATCTATGGGGTTTCCAAGAAGAAATGAATTTTTCTTGCCAGGGTTAAAGGCAAAGTCATCTAGTGAGTAGAATAAGTGGTTTTTCGGTTAAAGGTTTTTGTTGTAAGTTCGTGGAGGAAGGTTGAGATTTTTGGGTTAACGGTTTCGATGTTGTTGTGTAAAGAGTTGTTGAGCAAAGATGTTTAGTGATAATTTTGTATGGGGTGGGTGTTTTAAAAATGTATACGATGAGATTTTTTTAGTATGAACTTAGGATTTAAAATTAGAAAAAACAAATAAGAAAAGAAAGAAAAAAATTACTGTTAGGATTTTCGTAGGAAAAAATAAGGACAAGTAGAGGAGTATTTTTATCATTAAAATAAAATTATAAAACTCATTTTGACTAGATTCTCTTTGACTAATAGTATATGCTTGTTTTTAACGACGAAAGTACTATTTAGTATGACGAAAAAAAAGTCAGGGAGTTTTAGTGTAATTTTGAAACGTGAATAACGATTTATTTAAATATATCAAACCTAAAGATGTTTATAGTAATTAACCCAATCTCCATTCAAATTTAATTAATAATTGAGGTAATCCTTAGGCAAGTCACTTGGCAATATTAGAAAATTAGGCTCTTTGCATGGTTTGAAATTGCTTAAAGGTGTTGAAATTTTACATTTTAAGTAGTATTATTATTTATTATATTTATTGACTAATATTAAAATAAAAAGTTTAATGTCAACAATGAGATTTTTAATAGTATTTATTATTTAGAATATCATATTAATTTGTTTTCATTAGAATGAATTGCTATTTTTTATTTGATATATATATATATATATATATATATATATATATATATATATATATATATATATATATATATATATATATATATATATATATATATCTGGAGATGGTAAGAAGGGAGATTTTGATTA
>CATIWR010232767.1:0-14318 GCA_949677035.1 Omphalea diandra | reverse complement strand
ACAACACTATATATATAGATATATATATATATATATATATATATATATATATATATAATGACATTAAATTATAATTTTATCCATGTAGATTTAAAATCTTAACAAATAAATTAAGGGCACATAAGTAATTTTTTTATTTTCATCTTACTTTCTCCTTATTTTAGGACAAGTCAAATGTATAAGTTTACCCTTGAATTATTCATGATTGGCCACTTTGACACCTTACATTTAATTTTGACTAATTTAACACTTTAATTTTTATTTTTAACCAATATATTGTATTCATATGATATTCTATAAAGTAACCATTTTCTCTTAAAATCAATCAAGAACTGTCGCAACCTAACCATAATTTATTGGACTAGATTGGTCAAACCTTAGTCAAACTACATTTTTTTTCTTGAAAACATAAATTGAAGGTATTAATGTTTGTACTAGTTGTTGTTCTTATAAAAAAATGTGATATAAATGAGTTAAAAAGTCAAAAGAAAGTGAAATTTCCAAGTCTCTAAAAACTGGCCTATAATTCATGCACATGATAACAAGATCGCGACCAAAAACCTAGTTGTGATAGATATTTGGCAAATTGCTCCCACAATCCAACTAAAAAATGGGACCTTATGGTCTTAATCCCATCCACGTAGCAACTGCGACCTTTAAACATTTGCAAAAAAAAAAAAGCTTTAATGATCACCTATGAAGCTAGTTAAAGTGTGCCATGTGTCCAAAAAGCCTTAGCCACTCTGTAGATCACGGTCACAAGTAGTAGGGTGCGCCTTAGTTTCAAAATTGAACCAAAAACTCTAGTCTGGTGTGTGGTGAGGTTTGCATTCCACCAAGCCAATGTGATCAAGGATCACAATTGCAACTATAAAATCAAGACTAAGATGCGCAAATTGGAAAAAAAAAAGCATTGCAATGGCTAATTCAAGGAATCTAATGAACAAATATCACGTGTCACTAGCTGTTAGACACAATTGAAGTTCTCAACCACGAAAATGTAATTCTGAGTACTAAAAGTATACGTCACTTGTAAAAAAGACATCTTGGTCAAGAAATTCTTTTGACAAGCATTAAATGCAGAAATAACTACGAAATCTTGGAGATATGGACATAGCTTCCTTAGTAACAATTGCTTGGTGGTTGGAAAATATAGGTACTTCACCAAATGGCCTTGAATGAAAGAGAACTTTCATTTATTATGCCTAAACTCTTACAATTTGATTTGTCAAACCTCTATCTCTTAATTGCCATTGTACTTAATTTTGTTAAAAGTATTGATTGCTTATAATAAGTTAAGTGTAAGTTTTCAATGCTTGGGATTTAGATTTCAAAGTGAGCTTAGTGTGTGTAAAACTCTTATAAGATTTTGTGTTAACCTTAACCACTGACTATAATTAGGGTTAGGTGTGAGCCAAAATACTAAGTTGTGTGTGAGCCTGCAAAACACATAGTGAGTTAGTGAAAATACCTAATTAGTGAATTAGGGAGAGAACATAGGGTTGGTTAATATCTAAACCACTATAAATCTCATGTACTAATTTCCTCTTTCTTTTTATTTTATTTTTTAATTATTTGTATTCCCACAAAAGCTTAAATTTTCCACTAATGCAAGCCCCTTCTTGTGCACAAGGGCCAATAAATGGCATAAGAGCTAAGTCTCAAAAACTAGCATTAATTTGTGACATTCAATTACTAATCAATTCAAAAACATGTGCATTAACTCATTCATAAAGCATGGAGTACTAAAGTTACATAAGATTAAAATTATCTTATGTCATCCCATTATCATTAAAAGACATTTCTTCAATTATTTTAAACACTTTGTATCTTGTATCATAACATAGTAACTATTTGCAACAAAATATACATGGCTAAACAAACTAAAATACTAATAGGTTGCATACTAGCCAGACCTCTATCAGACTACTAGATAGCAACTTCAAAATATAGACTAGATGCAATCTCTAGTCTACTATTTCTTAAAACAAATTTAATACAAAAGAGTGAGCTTGCATACTCAGTAAGTAAACACATAGTGATACTTCAATCTCAAATAATATAACAAGCATTTAAATATAAATAACTCATCATCTTACCCATGCACAAAATAAAGAGTTTTTAATCTTTAATGCCATGGAGGCTATCAAATGTTATTGTCGCACATGTTGTTATATTTTGTTGCCACATAGGCTATAGGATACCATTGCCATACAAGCTAAAAAATATCATTTTCACATAGGCTATTAAATATTGTCACATAGGCTATCATATATTATTACTATATAGGCTATCAAATGTTATTGCCATACGGGTTATCATATATTATTGTCACACAGGCTATCATATGTTGTCGCTACACAAGCTATGAATATCATTGTCACAAAGGCCACAAAATATCATTGCCACACAAGCTTTTATATGTCATCAACACGCAGGCTATATAAATGTTATTGCTTACCTAAAAAATATCAAATAATAATTTCTCAGCAATTCATTTATGGATCTAATAAAATTTTGGCAATATAATGACTAATAATGACACCCATCAACCTTGATAAATAGTATCACAATATACTTTCATTCTCAAGCAATAATTTATCAACATCTCATAAAAATAAATAATTCAAAAGTCTAACAATCCTTTCATTCAAGTATTCATCAACATCATCTAATTAAATAAGATTTCAACCCATAGAATTTAAGTTCATGCATGTTAAGTACTATTAGTTGTTTACTTACCTCTTTCTTCAAGCTATTAAGTCATGGATGGTCCTAACTTATTTCCAATATTATCTTTAATGCCTCAAGGACCTATTTCAATACACCAAATCAATCCATGATGATAAACTAAGATTTTCATCTTGTTATGCATATATGCTCTAGTAAAATATCATAACCTTGGTAGACTATTTCTATAATTAATTTTTCCCCATAAATCCAAATGCACTACACAATTTATGGTGAATTTTAGAAATTTACCCTATTTTAGGCTTAAGCATACATTAAACAATCTAGTAAACTTACCCATATCTCAAAATATAGAAGTCTAATTTAAAGATTAATTTAGGGCCAATTATTTAACCTATAAATGAACATTTTCCATGCTTCACACATTCTCTAATTCAGCTTTGAAGGTCTTCAAATGAAGTGGTCAATCTTAGACTCTGTTGGCATTAATAGGTTCTTGATCATTTCTAATCATGGAAACATATCTCTTAACACACAAAATATTAAGCAAAATTGCTTTACAGGAATTTATACAAGACATAAAGCTACAACTTTGAAGTTTACACTTCACCTAAGTCCCACTTTAAGCCCATAAAGTTCATGGAAAACAGAACTAATAGCTAAGTAGGTCCCACAGGAATCAGTCACAATCAAGGGGCAATATCTCTTCACACACAAATTATTTAGCAAAATTGTTTTACATGCATTTAGATGAGACATACCCTGCAACTTTCATGCTTTTCACTTTTCCTAATTTATTTACTAGTGCTATGAAATTGTGGGTGCAACAATCTGCCCTGAAAATAGAATTAAAATAATCGAGCTTATATTCACTATTAACAACTTCCCATACATGAATCCTGACTACAATTTCTTTATAATCCCATTAATTGCTCATGATTAACATAACATGGAGGAGAAATTTTACAGAGAAACAAATATGAAATCACATACCTTTTACCAAAATTAGAAAACCTTCGATTTCTTCCTAGTTAACTTTACCTCCTTCCTTTTCTTCCTCCTCCTTCTTCTTCTTTCTTTCCTTCTTTATTTATTTGATCTCATTATCCTACTATATTCCCCCTTATCTCCTCTCTTACCAGCACCTAATGGTAGAGAATTCCATTTTATATTCTTATTATAATAGGACAAAAGGATGGCGACTTATTTCTATTAGTTAAAAGTTAAAATTTTATCTATTGGTTCCTTTTCTCCATTCCTTCATCACCCTTATCCATCTACCAATCCTTATATGATCCTTATACTTTTAATTAAGTTTTGAAACACCATTATTTAAGATATTATAACACGTACACAATATATGACAATTTGTCATGAAACTATTCAAACATCATATTCATATTCAAATACCTCAAAGGCTATGATGTGAGTATTCATGCCTAAGTCATGTGATGCATATATACAATTATATCATGATTAATATTGGACTAGATTGGTGAAACCTAAGTTAAAACTCTTTTTAGATCTTGATAATATAGATTGAAAGGTTCTAATGTCAATTTCAAGTATTGATCTTGTAGATATTAACCTAGGATCACATTGGAATTTGAATAGAAGCCTTAGTCTCAAAAATTGAAATTTGCATCCTAATTCACAATCATGAATTAGAAGGTCACGACTATTATCTTATAAAAAGTTGGACAAATTTGGGCAGATGATTTCATTGTGTATGTTGCATCTAATGTCGTGATCTGTCGTGATCGTTGCTTTTGTATTCATTTAAAGGGAATCAAATCTTCAACTAGATTATTCCATGTGTCCCAAAAAACCTTTGGAACATCAAAATTTGCAGTAGTGAATTTTGGTAGAAATCGTGACCAGCGAAAAAATAAGAAAGCCAAAACTCCAGTTTGATTTGCAGGAGATATATCAACTTAGTAGCAACCACAAATTTTGAGATATGTTAGAAAGATCTAACGGTTAGTTTTTTAAAAGGGCCAATGTCAATCTACAACATGTCACTAGCTATTAGATACAGTCCAAAATAGAGACCATGAATTTTTTTCTCGACTACAAATTTCATCTGACAAGCATAAAATGCAGGATCTACCTAGCGTACTTTAGAGATTTAGTTGTAGTTTTATTTGTAGCATCTCTTTGGTGATTGTAGCCTCCAAAAGTTGAATGCAAGAGAATTAGGCATGAACTTGAATCTAAGAGAATAACTATTGATTATGCTAAAACTCTTGCAAAGTTAATTGTCACAATTTTAACTCTTTATTTCTTTATACATAGTTTGGTGTGAGCTTTAAATACCTTAGGTTTGTGTTTAAGAATGAGCCTTTGAATAGAAAACTCTTATTTAGGTTTTAGAGTGTTTGCCTTTATAAAACACTTATGTATTTAAGTGTGAGCCTTAGGAAAATACTTGTAAGGTTTGATATGAGCCTAAACACTAAATTGAGTGTGAGTTTGTTAAACACTAGTGATTTAGTAAAATCCTAATTGGTAAATTGGACAGTAAATGTAGGGTTGGTTAATACCCAAACCACTATAAAACTAATATGTTCATTCTTCTCTTACTTTTTCTCTAATCTTTTATTTGTGTGAGCTTCCACCAAAAGTTCAAATTTACCACCAATTCAACTCTCCCATTCTTGGTGCATAAGGGCCCACAATTGATATCAGAGCCAAGTCTCAATTCAAGCCTTAATTGTGTGAAAAAAAAATCAATGACACAAGAAGGAATCCACTCTCACCTTAATCCTCACTTTGATGGTAATGATTATGCCCTTTAGAATCATAAAATGGAGATCTATCTTGATAGTGATCTTATCAACTTATGGGATTATATACTTGAGTGGAAGCCTCTAACAAAGATGGTTGAAGGAGTAGAGGTGTCAAATTACAATAAAAGAATAGAGTGAAGCACATAGGAAGGTAAATGGGAAGAATAATAAGGCAATGGCAATTCTTCTAAGCTCTATGTCAAGAGAAGAAATTGGGAGAGTCCAACATTTCCAAACAATACTTGCCATATGGAAAGCACTAGAAACTATTATAAGAGCATAACTCTTATGAAATCAAGTAGCTTGGAGATGTATGTGATAGAGTGAGAGCTCTTCTTAATGAAAGACAATGAAAGCATCACCAACATGACAAATAGACTTCTCTCTATTGTCACAAACATAAAGAAGTTTAGAAGAATTCTTATGAACTATGAGGTAAATACTAAAATTTTTAAATCTCTTCCATTGGATAAATTTAGTGCAAGAGTACGTAGCATTCAGGAGTCTAATCTAGAGATTGGGAAGGTGCCAACTATGCTTTCATTAGCAATGTTCTCACTCATGAGATGGCTCTCAAAAAGGATGAAGGGATGAAGAAGCTAAGAGAATAAGGAGATAAAGAAGATAAGAAAGTTCTCACCTTTAAAGCTTTAAAAAACTATTCAAGCTCAAGTGACTCAAATGAAAATGACAAAGAGGAAGATGTGCTTGCTAAGATATCAAGAAGGATCAAGGTGTTGATGAAAAGGAAAAGGGAAAGAAGAGTCCAAAGAAAGTCATCTTTCAATTATGGCAAGGAAAAGAAGAAAAGCTTCAAGGCTACTTGGGATGATTATTTAAGTGATGAAGAAGTTACAAACTTTTGCTTCATGGCTCAAGAGGACTCCTTCAATGAGGTAAGTACTTCTCTACACTTTTGCAAGAAGAATGATGCATTTGATGATGTGGATGATGAGCTTTTTGAAGCTTTAACTTTAAAATGTGAGAAATATAAAACAAAAATGAAAGTTTATAAAAAAAAATATTCAAATCTTGAGGATGAATTTAAATGCTTAAATGATCTTGTAAATGACTTGAGGACTTCTAATGAAGAACTCAATAAATCCTTAGAAAATTTTTCTAAAACCTCATTCTCTCTTGATTCTTTGAGAAAAGAAAATAATTCTTTAAAAGGTAAAGTCATTGAACTTAGCAAGTCCATCTTTAAATTTCACAAAGGGAAAAAAGCTTTGGATACACTTATTATATCTCAAAGACTACCCTTAGTGAGACATGGTTTAGGCTTCAATGGATAAATATCAACCCAAAATGAAGTTTTATAAGGAAAACTATTCTTAACTTGAGGAGGATTTTAAAGCATAATTTGTTGAGCGTAAGTCAATTATGTAATAAGGGTAATAAAGTTAACTTTGATTCTAGAGAATGCCTTATCACTAACTTGGTAGATAAAAATGTACTCTCTAAGGGTGAAAGGCAAGGAAATACCTATAAAATTGACTCAGACAATTTAGGTAACCAATCTTTCAAATGTCTTATTTATATTAGCAATGAGTCTTGGCATTGGCATAGAAGACCTGGTCATGGAAGTATGGAGTTTCTCTAAAATCTCTGAAAAGTCACCAAGGACATAAAGGATAAGACATATGGACCTTGCCAACTGGGGAAGCAATACCAAAATCAAATGTTGTAAGTATTACTAGACAACTTATCCGTATGGCTTGGTTGGACCAATTATAAATGTTAGTTTAAGTGGAAAGCATTATGCATTTATCTTTGTTGATGATTACTAAAGGTTTATTTGGGTTAGTTTCTTAACTTCTAAGAGTGATTCTTTTGATACTTTAAAAGTTTTGTAAAAAGAGTTCAAAATGAAAAAGGTCACTTCATTTTTTATCAGTAGAAGTGATAATAGAAATGAATTTCAAAATGAGCTTTTTGAAAATTATTGTTTAAAAAATGGTATTCTCATTACTTTTCGACTTTTAAAACATTACAACAAAATGGTATTGTAAAGAGGAAAATAGAACATCAGTGGAGATGATTAGAACTATACTCAATGAGTATTCTTTTCCTAACTAGGCCAAAGGCATCAACACTTCTTGCTATATTACAACTAAAGTTTTCAAAAGGACAATTTTAAATAAAAGCTCTTATGAATTGTGGAATGGAAAAAACCCTAAGTTTTCATACCTCAAAATATTTGGGTACAAATGCAACATTTTAAACCCTAAGGACAACCTTGAGAATTTGCCTCTGAAATTGATGAAGGCAAATTTTTTGGCTATTCCACCACTAGCAAAACATATAGTCTTTAATAAGAAGTCCATGATAGTTAAAGAGTCCATGATTATTGTATTTAATGAGTCAAGTAAACTTGATCTTAAAAAAGGTTCTCCTGTTTATGATCTTTTAGTGATGCTTGAAATCAACTCCACTCCAAAATAAGTTGAAATTGAAGTGAATAATGAAGAAATAAAACCACCATAAGAGATTGAGTAAGCACAACCACAATAAGAGGAGAGCCAATATCAAGAGATACCTAAGGATTGGAGGTATTATAAGAACCATCCAAAGGAACTCATCATTAAGAAGACCTCAAAGAGTGTAAGTACTAGAGCTTAACTTAATGCCTTAGATAATAATCTTGCTTTTGTTTCTCAAATTGAGCTAAATTCTATTAATGAGGCTTTTGATAATAATTAATGGGTGATTGTTATGCAAGAGCTTTTGATGATTATTATTAGGTGATTGTTATGCAAAAACTATTGATGATTATTATTGGGTGATTGCTATGAAAGAAGAACTCAATAATTTGAGAGAAACAAAGTTGGGAGCTTGTTATAAGACCTAAAAAGCACCTGTGCATAGAAATAAGTTGGATGAGCCATGGTTTATTATAAGGAACAAAGCTAGATTGGTTGGTAATGGATGCAATTAAGAAGAAAGCATAAATTATGATGAAACTTTTACCCCCATTACAAGGTTAAAGGCAATTAAAATTCTTCTTACATATGCATGACATATAAATTTTAAACTTTTCAAATGGATGTTAAAAGTGCATTTTTTTTAAATGGTTTTATTGAGGGGGAAGTTTATGTTGAACAAACTTCGGGTTTTAAGTCTCATAATTTGCCAAACCATGTTTTCAAACTAAGGCCATGAATGGATTGAAACATGCTTCAAGAGCTTAGTGTGAAAGGCTTAGTTCATTTCTTTTGAAAAATGATTGTGAAAAGGGTAAGTTTGATAATATATTATTTGTAAAAAGGCATAACAATGATACACTTATTATTCAAATTTATATTGATAATATTATCTTTGGTGCACAAATGAATCTCTTTATGACGGTTTTGCTAATTGAATGACTAAGGAATTTGAGATGGGCATGATAGGAGAACTCCAGTTTTTCCGTGGTCTACAAATCAAGTAATGCAAAGAGGGCATCTTTATCAATCAATCCATGTACATAAAGGAATTACTTAAAAAGTTTGGAATGGATGGATGCAAGATAACCAAGGCACCAATGACCTCAACAATTAAACTTGATAAAAACGAATCAAGCATGTCAATAGATGAGAAGAAATATAAATGTATGATTGGTTCTCTTTTCTGTCTTACTAATTTTAGACCTGATATCATGTATAGTGTATGCTTGTGTGCCAGATTTCAATCATTTCCTAAGGAATCTCATTTTCATCTTATTAAAAGAATTTTAAAATACTTGTATGGCACTATGTATTTAGGCATTTGGCATTATAGAAACTCATCTTTAGTCTTATAGGATATTCAAATGCAAATTATGCTAATAGCTTAATTGATAAAAAGAGCACTTATGAAACTTGCCAATTTATTAGTGAATGCCATGTTTATTGGTTTATTAAGAAGTAAGTTTTGGTTGCCTTATCCACCATTAAAGTGGCATATATGGCAGCGAGTTATTGTTGCACTCAAGTTTTTTAGATAAAATAATAACTTAAGGACTATGACAAAGATGTTGATCACATTCCCATCAAATGTGGCAACAAAAGTGCAATGAATCTTGCAAAGAATCTCATTCAACATTCAAGAAGTAAACGTACAGACATTTAACATCATTTATTGAGAGATCATGTGCAAAATGGTAATATTATGTTAGAATTCATTGACACAGACAACCAATTAGTGGATATTTTCACCTAATGCCTTAATAGGGAAAGGATGAATTTCATTAAAAGAGAGTTAGGAATGCTTGATGGGAGCTTTCTTGAGTGAAAAAGGTCTCATTATTTGTATATGATATTTGATGTGGTTAGTGTGTATATATTGTGATTTTATTGTTTTATGGTGATAAGATGGTTTGATTCTACTTATATATGTGTGTTTTTTTTTCCATATTCATGTGCTTGAATCAATCATCTAAACATTATTTGTTTTCTCAATGTAGGGCCATTTGAAAATATTCCATTTTTAAGCTTTATTTTAAAATTGATTTATAAATCGCAAACGAGATCTTCATTCACAATCGAGATCTATAGAATATTATGGTTTTTTAAATGTTTCAATTCAAGTGCTTGTGATCTCATTTTAGTATCATGATTTTGTAAAACATTTAAAATTTAATAATTTTCAATGCTACTTTTTGTAATCAAACTAGCCATTGCTCACAAATTTACATTTTATAATTGCAATTCATTATTAGCAGTCGCAAATCATTAAATCTGCTAGGTAATAATTCCTTCACTTTAAACAATTTTTTCTTTGTATTTAATGCATTTCTAACCATTTTAACCCCTTCTTCTGCCTATTTAAACTTATTCTTAAGTCCCTCTTTCACTTTTGTAGCAATTATTCTCTCATTTGTCAAATCCTCCTCAAAATCTCTCTTCCTTTCATATTATTGTCTCATTTTCTTCTCTTAACCTCACCTTCTCCTCCTAATGGTACCTAAATGGAAAACCCTTAAGTACACAAGCAAGAGCAAAGCCTAATGTGACACAACTTACTGTTATATAAATTACCCCTTAAGCTGCAAGTCCACAAGTCATCAAGTAATAAATTGTACAAAAGTATGGATATCATTCCTATAAGAATCATGCAATAAGTGCTTATGCTTCTTGTATTATCGAGAAATTTTAAATAAAGAAAGGTTTGTTGGCCCTAGGCACTAAGAAGGGAGGTTGAATTGGTGTATAAAAATTAAAACAAGAAAGTAAGAAGGATAATGAGTAGAAGAGAGACATAAGATTTATAGCGGCTCGGGCATAATTGACCCTATGTCCACTCCCCAATTCTCTGCAATTGGGTGTTCCACTATCTTCAAATGGTGTTTCTAAGCTCACACCTAACTTTTACACTTGAATTTACAAAGCTCACACAACAACCTTTACACTTATGTTTTTAAGGCTCACAAAATAACCTTTTTTAGTGTTTTTACAGGCTCACACTACAATTACAAATGGTGTTTATGCTCACACCAAACAATCACCTAAAGAAGATAAAAGATTAAGGACCAAAATTGCAAGAATTTGGGTTACAAATTAATGAATTCTCTTGCATACATCTATTTGGTGAGGTATTTATAGCTTCTACCCACCAAAGAGACATTGCAATAAAATTAGTAGCAAATCTCCAAAGTATGCTAGACAGATTCTGAATTAAATGCTTGTCAGGATTCATTTATGATCATTACTACTCTTTCGTGGTCGCGAATTTCCAATTTTCCACATGGGAGCCCAAAAATGCGGTGAAAATTCTCATTTGTGTCTAACGGCTAATCCATGTGTCATCTTCTCATTGGTTCACTAGGAAAATATAGTCGTTGCCTTTCACTTGCTCATAAAAGTAGTGGTCGCAATTTTTCTTGTACACGCCACGACTTAGGACGTGAATTCGTCTATCAAAATGTTCATCTTCTTCTTCATGATTCATGATCGCTACTCATAAGTTGTTATCACGATTTTTGTCTTCCAATGGTCACCTGGGACACTTGTCATGATGTGGTTATGGATTTGATTCCCTTTTGAGTAACTTTCAAATTTGCAGTCGCAATTGAGGCATGACACACACCGCGAATTTGTTTATGACTTTGGCTCTCGTTTCTTTGAATTAGTCGCGACAAATAAGTGGTTCGCAAATTCGTCTGTCTAATTTATCAACTTGCCTTAGTCTAGTTCGTGGTCAAAATTTATAAAGTTGCGATGGTGAATTAGGAGACACTTTGCTTTCTTTAGAGATTATAGACTTCATCAACTTCAAATTTAGAGACTAACTAAAAACTGCAAAACAACATTTTAATTGAAACATTAGAATTGATCAATCTCCTTTGTCAATATCAAAAGGGTTTAAGAATTAGGATTAACAGCTTAGTCTAACAATCTCCCCCTTTTTTATTTTGACAACCTAGATTGATCCAAAGGGAAAATAATGCAAAAATATTAAGTTGGAGTGAAGTTAAGGTAAAATTTCAATGAATAATACTTAAGGTAAAAATTTCCTAAGTATGACATTCAATCATAAAAAAATCTTAAGTATGAAGGTATGATGCTTCCCCTCAACTTATGCTATAATTTGCAAGTTATTGTTTTCTTCCCATTAAACTTTGAGTCTTACTATCTCTCCGCCTTTGGCAAGATCAAAAAGACGGTGCATAAGGAAAAAGAAAACAAGCATAAGTGTACAAAAGGAGCAAAATAAGAATGTGAAACATAAAGATAAAGTTCATCAATCATATAAGACAATGAATTGTAAAGAAACAACTTTTTATATATATAAACTTGGAAACAAGGTGTGTGGGATCACATTTTTTGCAAATGAAAACTTAAAAAAAGTATAAAAGATCTCTAATCTAGAAAGTAGGAGAATCATCTCTAGAAAGTCTTCATCTTCACCCAAATCTTCAGCTTCAGCCTCATCTCCATCCTCCACTTCATCATTACCTTCTTCTTCATGAGTGTCTTTAAACTCTGTGAAGTCCAGAAGATGGCAAAGGGGGACTCCTAACTTTTCTTGCAAATCAACCATATCACTATAAAGATAAGATAGGAACAAAAGTCTCATTTTCATCATCCTCATCAACTTATCAAGCTTGTTATTGATGGTTGCAAGTGAGAGTTTAGCCTTAGGCTTAGGTTAAAGAGGGATGGATGGAGCTCTTTCTTCAATAGCTAGTCTCTTCCTTTTGGAAGCTTGTGAAGTCTCCATTTTCTTTGCTCCAACTGCACCTAGGGTATACGCATAAGTGTCCGGATGAATAGCCTTAGTGTTGATAAGGTAGGTGAGATTTAGGAAGTTTTATAAAGGTAGAAGTTTCTTGGTAAAGAATTTCTCATCAAGTGCTCCTACAAATCGATAAATGGTTGTGATATGTGAAGGTAGCAAAAATTAGCTCTTGGGTTTGGCAATTATGTGAATCAATTGATCCACAAGGTACAGGCCAGTTTGGATTAGTTTATTTTTGACAAGGCATAAAAGAAATGCCAAGTCTTTTTGGGACACTTTCTCGTTACCATCACCTCTTGTATTTACGAAAAAAGTGATGATACAGTGGAGTATCCAAAGTGGTAGGGATTTGATGTGTTTGGCCAAAGAGGAACGAAGGTCGTGTTTAGTTTCAATTGAAATTTTTGACAAAAATTCAAAATAAATAACATCAAATGCAGAGATTATGAAAGGGATGTTTTCTCTAACTTGAAGATTAAAAAAGAAGATAGTTGGTCAAAAGTAATGTAAAAAGGGTTGCCAAAGGCCTGAAACACTAATCGGTATTGACCCGCGGGAGATTCGGCTTTATGACTTAAATGGACGGTGCACATGAAGCACAACCTCTTCATAACTGAGTTCATCTCAGAAGATGAACTCATTCCAGCTAAGATTGGAGAGGAAAGCTCAAATTTTTACATGTATACCCAAAGTTTCCAGTAGAAAGGTTGAGGGTATCTTGTTTAGGAGGATGATCTTAAAGGAGTTGCTTTGTACCTTTCTTTCTCCTCATTGGTAACTCCTTTCATGAGGTAGAGTGCAGGGGGTGCAGAAGATTGAGCCACTCCCTTTCCTTTATCTGCTCTAGAGATCCTCTTTGAGGCCATTGTAAGAGATGAAAAGAGTTTGAGGGAATTTGATTGCTTTAAGAGAGAGAGAGAGAAGATGTTTGGAATATAAGTGAGGATGTCACTGTTGAAGAGGGTATTTATGGCCATTAAAGAGGTGTATAAATGGCTAGAAATGAATTAATGAAGAGTTGGAAATGGTTAGCAGTCAAATTACTTAAATGTCTAGGTGGTTACTTTAATTCGTGTCCATGAAAACATGAGTCGCGATCGCGAATTCTAGAAAATGTGAGTAACGGATAAATTTCCCCGGGATATGTGCCTTAACAGCCAAAAATTTGAAAATTTGACCAAAATTCGCGATGGAGCAGAAATTTCATGACCGTAAATTGATGTTTGACAGTCGGGTGAAATTAACTTATAATTCGCGACCGTGAAGGAAGGATAACGACCGCGAATTATGAGTCAGCAAGGAAAAATAGTTAAATTTTGAAAAAATTGTGATATGCTTTACTATATCAAACACAAATATCACAAATCAACAAATATCAACACACATAGCAATATCACACATAAGATCAAAAATTTTCACTTTAGGGAGCTTCCATCAAGCATTCCCAATTATTTCGTAATGAAGTTCATTCTTTCTTCATTTAGAGGTTTAGTGAAAATGTCTACAAGTTGATGATTTGTGTCAATAAATTCTAACACAACATCACCCTTTTGTACATGATCTTTAAGAAAATGATGTCTAATATCTATGTGTTTGCTCCTAGAGTGTTGGATGGGATTCTTAGAGAGATTAATAGCACTT